>PVLC010016083.1:0-36245 GCA_004027655.1 Graphiurus murinus
CCTTCTTCCAAACAGTGTCCATGGTGCTAATTAAAACCTACTGTGACAACCATCCAGGTCATCAAATGGCCCCACTTTGGAAATGACCATTTCCTATTATTCTGTCCACTCTTACAACCATCAAGGTACCTAGAATTGCCAGCTGTATCTATCATTCCAGGGTCAAGCTAAGGCCTATATCAGATGAAGCTGTTCATTCCCCAGAATTACACCAAAACACCTATACCTGTTTACCCATGGAAGACTGCAGTTCCTTTTCAAAAGACATATGGATACATAGATCCCACTTAGTTTAACAACCCTTGATTCTGTCTATCATTCTACAACATAAGCTGCTCAAAGGCTACCATGAGCTGCTACTCCACTTATGCCCAAGCCTGTTGGCTCTGTTTAAATTTTGAGGGTTAGATTTTATTACAGTGGCCAGAGGGGAAATATGCATTATGCTTCAGAAAAATGCTGTTTTTATGTCAACAGATCAGGTCATGTTAAGAAAAGTACAGCACAATTGTGCGCATTCACACTAAGTGGGGGTGTAAAACCCAACAAGAAATTGCCCCCCAAATTACTATGCATAAAAATGGATGGAATTTTTGGATGACATAGAGACCCACCATATGGCAGTTCTCTCTTTTACTCTGTTCAGCGACCTTCCTGTGAAACCTATTCAATAAAGCCTTTTCATACCTACCCTATCTGCATCCTCCAAATGAATTCTTTCAGGGGGACAAGAATCAAGGGAAACCCATGGTGTTATAACACACAGATTTTAATGTTGAAATAAAACACTTTTTTTAAATTTTTTTTATTCGTACATTGTAAGCAGACATCTTTGTTACTAACAAATTTAAAATGACATATGTGCCCCTTTTCCCATTTGACCCCTGCCCCGAATTCCCACCCCGCTCCCTCGCCCTCCCTCCCTTTCAGAATCAATTTAGTGAGTAACCTTAATGTACATTAGGGTGTCCTTGCCCCCCCCCCCTTCAATCCCTTTCGGTTAAATCCACTTCTTTGTTTATTGAGGGTCTCTCCTTTTCCATCTGAAGACCCTCTTATGCCCCGTCTTCTCCTTAGCATCCTCATATTAGGGAGAACATATGCTTCCTTACTCTTTGTGACTGACTAATCTCACTTAACATAATGTTTCCCAGTTGCATCCATTTCCCTGCAAATAACATGATTTTATTCTTCTTTATAGCTGAGTAAAATTCTATTGTGTACATATCCCATAGTTTTGTAATCCATTCATCTGTTGATGGACATCTTGGCTGCTTCCATAGTTTGGCTACTGTGAATTGTGCAGCTATAAACATAGATACACATGCGTTGGTCTGATAGTTTGGTTTCTGTTCTTTTGGGTAGATACACAGAAGTGGTATTGCTGGATCACATGGCAGGCTCATTCCCATTTGTCTGAGGATCCTCCATACTGTTTTCCAAAGTGGTTGCACTAGTTTGCAGTCCCACCAACAATGTATTAGAGTTCCCACTTCTCCACATCCTCGCCAGCAGTTATTGTTGCTCGTGTTTTTTGATGATTTCCATTCTGATTGGGGTTAGGTGAAATCTCAAGGTGGTTTTGATTTGCATCTCTCTGATTGCTAATGATGTGGAGCATTTCCTCATACATTTATTGGACATTTGTATTTCTTCTTCTGTGAAGTGTCTATTTAAATCCTTTGCCCATTTTTAATTGGGTTATTTGTTTTCTTGGTTGTGATCTTCTTGAGTTCTTTGTATATCCTAGATATTAGACCTCTATCTGTAGAGTAACTGGCAAAAATCTTCTCCCACTCTGTAGGCTCTCTGTTGAGGTTCTTGACAGTTTCCTTTGCTGCACAGAAGCTCCTCAGTTTAATGCAATCCCACGTATTGATCTTCCTTTGAGTTGCTTGTGCTTTGGTGGTCTTGTTGAGAAAGTTTTTACCTGTGTCTGTGTGTTGAAGTGTTGGCCCTATGCCCTCTTCAAGTAGCTGCAAGGTCTCCGACCTAAATTCCAGGTCTTTGATCCACCTTGAGTTGACTCTTGTGCAGGGTGAGAAAGTGGGGTTTATTTCCATTTTCCTGCATATAGTTAACCAGTTTTGCCAACACCATTTGTTAAAGAGGCTATCATTTTTCCAGTGTATGTTTTTGGATCCTTTGTCAAAAATCAGTTGAGTAGACCTGTGGGTCTGTTTCTGAGTCTTCTATTCTGCTCTATTGGTCTATGTGTCTGTTTTTGTGCCAATACCAAGCTGTTTGTATTACTGTGGCTTTGTAGTATAGTTTGAAGTCAGGTATTGTGATACCTCCTGCGTGGTTCTTGTTGCTAAGAACTACTTTGGCTATCCTGGGCTTTTTGATTTTCCAGATGAATTTAAGGACTGATTTTCTAAGTCTGTGAGGAGTACCCTTGGTAATTTAATGGGTATTGCATTGAATCTATAAATCAATTTTGGGAGGATGGCCATTTTGAGGATATTATTTTGCCTATCCAAGAGCATGGTGTGTCCGATTTTCTAAGGTCTTCATCGATTTCTTTCTTCAACTTTTTATAGTTTTCTTTATAGAGGTCTTCTACCTCTTTGGTTAGGTTTATCCCTAAGTATTTTATTTTTGGGGGTGCTATTGTGAGTGGAATTGTTTTCTGGATTTCTTTTTCAGTGGATTTATGGCTGGCATACAGAAAAGCTTCTGATTTTTAGGATTAATTTTGTATCCAGACACTTTGCTGAATTTGTTGATCAGTTCTATAAGTTTTTTGGTTGAGTTTATTGGGTCTTCTAAGTATAATATCATGTCATCTGCAAAAAGGGATAGTTTTAGTTCTTCCTTCCATATTTTTACCCCTTTGATTTCCTTCTCTTGCCTTATTGCTCTGGCTAGAGTTTCAAGTATTATATTGAACAAACGAGGTGATAATGGACATCCTTGTCTTGTTTTTGTTTTTATTGGGAACTCTTGCAGTTTCTCTCCATTTAATATGATATTGGCTGTGGGCCTACTTTATATTGCCTTTATGATGCTGAGGTACGTTCCTTCTATTCCAATTCTCTGAAGTACTTTTAGCATGAATTGGTGTTGGATCTTGTCAAATGCTTTTTCAGCATCAATTGAGATGATCATGTGTTTTTTGTCTTTAAGTTTGTTTATGTGGCAAATTACATGGATTGTTTTTCGTATGTTGAACCAGCCTTGCATCCCTGGGATGAACCCGACTTGGTCATGGTGTATAATTTTCTTGATATGGTTTTGAATGTGCATTGCTAATATCTTGTTTAGCAGCTTTGCATCTAAGTTCATAAATGATATAGGGCTATAGTTTTCTTTTCTTGAGCTGTCTTTATTTGGCTTTGGTATTAATGTGATGTTGGCTTCATAGAATGTGTTTGGGAGGGTCCCATTTCTTTCTGTTTCACGGAATAGTTTGAGGAGTATTGGGATTAGCTCTTCTATAAATGTTTTATAAAATTCACTTGGAATGGTAAACACTTTATTGCTGTTTCTATCTCTTTGATTGTTATTGGTCAGTTTAATTTTTCTATATCTTCTTGACTCAATTTAGGAAGGTTATATGTGTCTAGAAATGTGTCAATTTCTTCTAGATTTTCCATTTTGTTGGAGTATAGTTTTTCAAAATAGTTTCTGACTATCCTCTGTATTTCCATACTGTTGGTGGTAATATCACCTTTTTCATCTCTTATTTTGGTTATTTGGGTTGATTCTCTCTTTCTTTTGGTTAGGTTGGCCAATGGCTTATCGATCTTGTTTATTTTTTCAAGAAACCAGTTTTTGGTTTTGTTGATTTTCTGTATTGTTTTTTTATTCTCTATTTCATTAATTTCTGCTCTGATTTTCATGATTTCCTGTCTTCTACTGGCTTTGGGGTTAGACTGTTCTTGTTTTTCAAGTGCTTTGAGCTGTGTCATTAGGTTATTTTTTTGGTGATTTTCTGTTCTTCTTATGTGGGCACTCAGCTATAAATTTGCCTCTTAGTACTGCCTTTAGGGTGTCCCAGAGGTTTTGATATGTTGTGTCTCTGTTTTCATTGGTTTCTAGGAATTTTTTAATTTCTCCCTTTACTTCTTCTGTGACCCAATCTTCATTCAGCAATGTGGTGTTCAGTCTCCATGTGTTTCTATGGTTACTTTGGATCTTCTTGGAGTTTATTTCTAGTTTCACTCCATTGTGGTCAGAGAAGATGCAGGGAATTATGTTGCAAATTTTGAATTTGCCAGTGCTCACTTTGTGGCCCAGAATGTGGAATATTTTGGAGAAGGTTCCATGTGCAGCTGAGAAAAATGTGAATTCAGCTGTAGTTGGGTGAAAGAGTCTATATGTGTCTAATAGGTCCATTTGATTTATGGTGTTCTTTAGGTCTGAGGCGTCTCTACTGATCTTTTGTTTAGAAGAACAGCCTAGAGATGTAAGAGGAGTATTGAAGTCTCCTAGTATTAGTGTATTGGGACCTATGTGTGTGTTTGTTTCATACAGAGTTTGTTTTATGAAGGTGGCTGCGCCTGCATTTGGGGCATAGATGTTAATAATTGTTATTTCCTCTTGCTGGATTGTTCCTTTTACTAGTAAAAAAATGACCTGCTTTGTCTCTTCTGATAAGCTTAGGCTTGAAGTCTAATTTATCTGATATCATGGTGGCTACTCCTGCTTGTCTTCAGGTTCCATTGGCATGGATTACCTTACTCCATCCCTTCACCTTTAGCTTGTGGGAATCTTTGCTTGTAAGGTGTGTTTCTTGTAGGCAGCATATAGATGGATTCTGGGTTTTGATCCATTTTGCCACCTTCTGCCTTTTTATTGGAGAATTGAGACCATTTATATTCAATGTTATTATTGAGAGATGATTTTTAATTCCTAACATTTTGAATTTTGACTTCTGTTTTCAGTGGGGTTTATTCTTCTTTGCTTAGTTGTTTGCTTGCTGGAAATTATTGTTTCTCTGGTTCTGATGTTTACTCATTAGTTCTTCTTTGTAGTTAATCTCTTTAAGTAGTTTCTCTAGTGCTTTTTTGGTAGACATAAATTCTTTCATTTTCTGTTTGTCATGGAAGGTTTTTATATCGCCATCAATTTTGAGAGAGAGAGTTTTACTGGGTATGAGAATCTTGGCTGCAAGTTATTTTCTTTCAGAATTTGGAATATGTTACTCCAGCCTCTCCTGGCTTTTATGACTTGATTTGGGAAGTCTGGAGTGATTCTAATTTTCTTGCCCCTAAATGTCACTTGGCCTTTTACTTTTGCTGCCTTTAAAATTCTCTCCTTAGCTTCTACATTGGTCAGCTTGATTATTATGTGGTGTAGTGAGCCTTTTCTTTGGTCTTGTCTTGAGGGAGTTCGGTATGTTTCCTGTACCTGTGTGTCGAGTTCTCTTTCTATGTTTGGAAAAATTCTCTGATATTACTTCTTGGAAGAGATTGTTTATTCCATAAGTTTCAACTTCTAATCCCTCTTCTAAGCCTATTATTCTTAGGTTAGCTCTTTTAAAATTGGCCCAGATCTCTTCAATGTCAAATTCATACTGACGTATTTTTTTTCTAAATTCTGTACTATAGATTCGTTTTTGGAATGATCATCTTCTAAGAGTGATATTCTATTTTCCATGTGATCTCATCTGCTCTTTATAGTTTGTATTGATGCCTTCATTTTGGTTATTTCATCTTTCACTTCCTTCAATGCTTCTCTTTGGTTCCTTTTCAGGTCATCGAATTCTTTGTTTATTTGTTCCTTTATTTCTTCCCTTATTTCTTTAAAGCTCTGCCTACATTCTTTCTGAAAATCCTGTATTGTTTCTAGTATTAAAGATCTGAATTGTTCTTCTGGTAATCTCTGCCATTCTGGGTTGGTGAGATCTGAAATTGAGGGGTTGTGGTAGCTTATTGTTTCTTTGTTGTTTTTCCTTCCCATGGTTCCCCTGTTCTTGGATTTATATCTTTGCTGCTCTTGCAAGTTTTCTTGTCCAATCTCTGCAGGGGGGGAGGGGTTAGGGGTATCTGAAGGTATATAGGGGTATATACAGGAATAGTTTGTATTCAGTGATAGAGATTGGGTGAGAAGTCACAGTAATGCATGCAGGAATAGAGTAAAGAAGAGAGTATGTTCCAGTGGAATAAAAGGTTGAGTGTGTTGTGGTGATATATTGTTAAAGATTAGCAATAGTTTATATGTCAGGAGATTCTGGTAGTCAGTATAGAGTTTTGCATGTGATAGTGTGAGATGGTCTTGATATGAGACAGGAAAAAAAGAAAAAAGAGAGGAGGTAAAATGTTGAGGAGACGAATATATAGGGGAGAGATGAGGGGGAAGCTTGTAAAAGGGAAATGGAGGGGATTCCACAGACTAAGCAAGTATTAACAAAGCAAGCAATCATCCAAACAAACATAAGTAAATCAAGGCAATACAAAACGAATACTGAGTAAAAACAGATAAAACATAACACATTAAAATAAACAGACTAACAAAAAAACAAAAACCCAAAATATAAAAACAGCAACCAAGCATTAAGACAAGCACTCTGCTAGTTCGTGAGTACCGAGCTTAAATTTTTGAGTGTGTCTCTGGCATTTGTATTCTCAGTCAGTGCAGGCAGGCGGTTTGTTGCTGTTAGCTTATGTCTCTGGGCTGTTCACAGGAGTTCCTGCAAGTCAGGGGCCCAATTCAACTTACATATCCCCGTTGCTGGTGTTTCTGTTGTTTGTTTCTTTGTTCCTCCTCTGGTCGGGGGAGGGGCGCTCTAAGTCAATGGAGGTCTGGATAGCTGGTTGGCAGGACATTGTATGGGAGGGCCTGGCGTGCAAAATGGTGCATACCAGCTCGAGGCTCCCACAAGCTCAAGACTCCCACGGCTCACTGATCCTGCTGCCGGCTCGCGTCGTGTGGCGTTCGCTTCCTTGTTTCCTGGGGTTTGCGCAGCTCTGCACCTCTTTTTTCTGTCAAGAAGTTACATTTGCTGCCATTCTGGTTCAATCTCTGTTGTGCAGTCATTCGCCCAGTCCCTGCAGTGGTGCCCTGGAAATGTCCCTCTGGAACTTATGCTGATCGTCCCACATGTTCCGATTGCTGTGGCTGGTGGGGGTTTCCTGCCTGTGTGGATGTGGCATGCCATGCCTGTTCGCTGGATTTGCTGAGGTGCCTGTAGTTCTCAGTTCTAGGTCCCAGTTCCATCGAGTCTGCAGCCTGCGTGGGGCCTGCGGACCGCTCGGGGTCCACTTGGAGCCCGCGCGGAGCTCACGGCTCACAGGGGGCCTCTGCTTGGTGGTCTCCTGTATTTTCCAAAAGCTCTCCAAGTCCTCTTCTGTTGTGGTTCAGCTTTCGCCCCTTTTTGTTGCTTTTTCCTTCTGTTAAGAAGCTGGGTTATTTTTGGCAAATTTGATTTGAAATCACAGCGTCTGGGTAAAGGCATTTCACTCAGGTGCCATCTTTGGGAGGAAATCAATAAAACACTTTCAAATAAATCAAGAAATATATAGTGAAACTCTTCTCAATACAATTTGTAAAAAATGTTTAATTTTTCATAGCTTTGTTTTTGTGATACTAAGGATTAAACTCAGTGTTCTACCACTGATCTGCACTCTCACCTAACCCTTTTATTTTGAAACAGGGTTTCACCAAGTGTGCAGTGGCCTCAAATATGCAGTCCTTCTGTCTCAGCCTCTTAATACTGGGGTTACAGGTATGTATCACTGCACCTGACTTAATTTTTCATAATTTTTAATAGTCACTTTTTTATTTCGATTCCACTATGTACCCAAAGTCTAAATTAGTCATTTATTTTGTACTCTAAGATAGATTCTATTTCATTTGGTTCTTTTCATATTTATATAGATAAAAAGAAGGCTGAAATAGCTTTCTTCATAATAGTTATAGTAGGGTTCAGGACTGAGGCATATTCCCAATAATGAATATAAGAATTCTCACAGGGAGTATTAATAATAGCACTTGCAGCTGGGCATGGTGGTGCATGCTTGTAATCTCAGCATTTGGGAGGCTGAGACTGGAGGGTTGGGGTTCGGGGTCAGCCTCAGCTATCTAGTGAGGCCTTCCTCAACTTAGTGAGACCCTGTTTCAAAATAAAGAATGAAAAAATAGGGCTGGAGGTTTAGCTTGGAGGTAGAAGAACCCTGAGTTCAATCCCCAGTACCGAAAAAAAAAAAAAAAAAAACCAGCACTTTCACTGTCTTGGCAAATCAACTTAACCATCATCTATAAACATATCCAATATTTTATTTACTCATGAATTGAACACTTTTATTAATTATTAATGCCAAGAGAAAAACTTGTCCCTTGGCATAAAGGCAGTAAATTGCTATATAGTTTTATTTTTGTGTAAGTTTTGTAGGAACAAATGCTTTTATATTAATGATAAAAATCATTTATAATCATGACTGAGTTGTTTCCTTGGCAATATTTCACAAGACGGCATTTCAAATTTAATTTTGCAGTTTTAAGTTGAGAAAAAAACAGAGCTATCTGTGACATTTGGAAACTGACCTTGTACTCAGAACCAGGCCATGTTATTCTCCTATTAGATATAAACAATTTCACAGAATACTATTCTCAGACAAGTTTACTCTGAGACCAAGATAAAATGAGATCAGGTAAGACCACTTCATAATTTTGTCTAAACTTAAAAAAGGCATCACTGAGCCACCCACAAAATGCCACTCTCTTTTTGCTAAAATTAATAATGGATACCCATTTATAACACTATATTCTTTCTAGTTTCTCCTTCTGATAGGTAGGCTTTATTGAGATAATGTATCATAGAACTGTCTCTAATTTCTGATTGCACCCCATCTAGAGCAAATCCTACTTCACTATATCCTCCCTTGTAATAGGTTTTTATTTTTCTCCTTCCTTCCTTCCTTCCTTCCTTCCTTCCTTCCTTCCTTTCTTCCTTCTTCCCTCCCTTTCTGTCTTTCTGGTAGGAGATTTAACCCAAGGATACTCTACCTCTGAGCTACACCCAAGCCCTATTTTATTTTTTTTTATTTCAAAAAAAGGTCTTGCTAAGTTGCTGAGGGTCTCACCAAATTGTGGTGGCTGGTCTCAAACTTGCAATCCTCTGTCTTAGCCTCCCAATTACTGGGATTACAGGAGTGCACCACAGCACCTGGTTCGTTTTTCTTTGTCTTAACACCTTTGTTGATGATCCTATGTGTTCTCCATGTGTGTTCTCCATTGCAATGAGTGATAAACCTTACTTGCTTAATTACATTTGTACTCCTGATAGTCTATGTCTAAATGATACTGACAATTGTTTGAAATATATTTCAAATATTACTCTTTGACACAATGTACAAATAAAATTATACTTATGGACCAAAGCCACCTTTCTGCTTGATATTAAAGGCATTACAAATCACCAAATATATTAGATAAAATTTTTAGGATTAGTACTAGTTTGAGACAAGATAGGCTATGTTATGCTGACAGAACAAAGATCATCCAAAATTTCAGTGGCTTGAAGCAATATAACATTTAGCACTCTTTTCTTGCATGTGCTTTGCAGATCAGCAAAATATTCTGTTGAAGCAGTCATTTAAGGACAAGGATGCTGAAGACTCAATTTCTACACATACTTGTTTGTTTTCTGAGTTAGGGAAATAGGGCATTATGAAATGTGTACTGATTCCTAAATCTTCTTTCCAGAGATAACATTTCTCATCTATTATGATTACAAGGCATAAACCTTAAGTCTCTTTCCTCTGAACAATTTGTTAAATATAAAGAAAGTATTTGGAAACACTGAAATACATTCAGTGGTCTTAACATTGGATATAATACTGCTAACTTCTATTTAATTTATGAGGTTGAATTTTATTTGACTTATTTGAATTCGTTTGAATTGTATTTGACTTATTTGAATTACTGCTCAAAAGTCTAATGGCAAATCTCCATATTTCTGCATAAAAATCACACTACTAGCTTTCAGGGACCACAGTTTAACATCCAGAAATGCATAATTAAATTAACAAAATAAATGAAAGTAACAGATGAAAGAAACCAACAAAACACAGGAAATTTTACAAATGGTTGTAGTTTTTTGGTTTGTCTTTTTCTTCAATGGTTCCTTGAAATTTTATGGTTATTCATGATATACTAGTGCAGGCATCAGCAAACTTTTTCTGTAAAGGACTAGATAATAGATATTTTAGACTCTGTGGGTCATATGGCTTTTAAAGTTCTTAACTTTTAATTCTCCATTAAAAAGCAAATCAACCACAGACAATATGCTAATGAGTGGGCATGGCTATATTCCAATAAAGACATATGCCAGATTTGACCCAAGGAATTTATTTTGTTGACTCTGAAATAGGCAATCCATACTTATACTGTAGAAATATTGACAAGCAAGGTGTCCACTAATGTCCAAGAGTAAGAATGGAGAATTTTTAGACTGAGTGTGAACAGGCTTACAGTGAAGCTTTAATTGGATTATAAAAGAACAAATAATATGTAATTAAATGGATAAAATGCAATTGTGGATAGTTAAAATGCATGGATATTTAACATAATTTTTATACTCCACTTTGAAAATGCTATTAATCTGGTAGTGAATCTTCAAATTCAATGAGCCATATGATGAAGGAATTGTGATATTTGTATTCTGTACAAATAATATTCAGAGAATCGCACGTTGAGCTTAAAGTATAATAAGAGGAGACAAGAAGTCAAATTTATAGATTTCTTATCATTATCAGTGAAGATAATTTTATCTCCTTCACAAACATTTCCTATATAAATGATAGATTTCTAGGTTAAAAAACAAATTTTCTTTCATGGCAGAGATCTTCCTCCACTGAGAAAATCCGTAAGTAAAATTATGGTTTGGTACAAATATAAGAATCCATTCTGGTCTGCTTTACAGAGAAGAGACCTCTATGTAACCATAGAAAAGAAATATGATTGAAGCATTTAAACATATTTGTAAATCTAATTTAGCTGTATATGTTATCAGAATCAGTTACTATAGCTAAATAAATTGAGCAGTGAGGCATATTTGTGATAAAGAATACCAAATGATCAAATTATACATACACTGATTTTTAGAATTATGTCTAATTACATAGTTCTTTCCCATGACATAACTTTGATTTGCAAAATAGCATAAGTGATAGTGATAAGAAGTGAGTTCTGTTTTAATGATTTATTTGAGACATTATAGACTAAAAATACCTACTATAAATACAGGTAAGCTCAGTTGGGTAAATCATGAAGTGATACAGACCATAATGAATTAATAGTTTCAGAATTGGCTTCCTAGTATAGAAGAGCATGAAGATGATTGTGACCAGGAGTTCTCAGTAGAGAGGTTCTTGTTTTTTATAGGAGACACAAAGAGGAATAGTTGTAGTATCATTGCTTATACTAATAAAAAACAGTAATTAAAGAGCCATAAAAGAAGGATAACTACATGTTATATTCATAAAGCAAATAGTTTACTTCAATAAAAATTTAAAAAGTAAAACTCCTTAATAGGAGTTAAAATAAAAATATAATGTTAAGCTAAAGACATAACTCATACAAGAATACTTACAACATGACTTAATTAACATATTTTCTGACTGGAAAAAATCAATAATATATTGTTTAGGGGTGGATATATACCTTCCAAATAATAGAATAAAGCAAGGAAATGATTAACATTGAAGTTAGGGTAGTGGTTAACACAGAGTGAGAAAGGTAAGAGGATGAGATTATAAAAAGCCATATGGGGATCATCTAGGAATGAAATTTTCTGTAGTAACCTACCTAAGAGCACATAGTTGATTTAATATTATTATTTCCTGGGCGTGGTGGCACATGCTTGTAATCCAGTAATAGGGAGGTTGAGACAGGAGGATCACAGGTTTGAGTCCAACCTCAGCAATCTAGTGAGACCCTATTTCAAAATTAAAAGAGCTGGGGTATAGCTCTATCTCCAGTTACATCTTCTACATTTTAGAGTATTTATAATGTTATGGATATTTCACAATTAAGAAATAAAGATAACTTTTGGTGCTCTCAGCTGTTAACACATTAGAGGTAACTATATTACCAAACTTAGTTTGAAGAAACACCAAATGCATGAACCTTGTTGTCTTAATCAACATTCCCTTTGAACACATACATGCACAAAAATAGTCTATATTTTATTCTCTGGTCTTAAATTTAATCTTCAGCAATTAGCAATAAATATCAATTTTACTCTATCACAGAACTTAACATAAGCAATAAATTAACCTAATTTATTAAAATCACATTCTCTCCTAAAGTCATTGGTTCCCCTATGTGAACCCAGGGGATAAACATAGTAAATCTTTTGTTATAAAAGCAGTGACACAGGTATAATATGTGTAAAATTTATGGAGCCTAGCATAGAAACCATGTGTTAAGATTGAGGGAAGCTTGAGCTGACTTGGTAAAAATAGAGTAGTCTGAAAAAACAATATCTCAAATCTCAAGAGGCTAAATGTTTTTTGAGAAGCAATATCAAAAGCAGGTATGACTCTATTTACTCACTCAAAAGCACTTATTGAATGTCTTTTATATTTCAGGAAATATGCTTGTTTTAGTGAAAATATATTTAAGGATAAATTATGATACTTACCAGAAAGAAGAATTAAAATGGATGACAATTTTTACCCCCCAAAATCAATCCTAGAGAAATTATAAAAAGCAATGTACAAAGCCAGAAATTAGCATCCCCACCAGAAAAATCTTTTTAGGGAGAGAAAGCTCTTCTTAATGGGAAAGTTGAATGTCCCAGTTCTGTTCAGAATGTTGTTATTTGGATTGTGAGAGAATAAATTGTAGAAAAAGTTTAAAATCAGTTGTGTTCTCTTCCCGTTTGCCATGGA
Source organism: Graphiurus murinus (assembly GCA_004027655.1). Taxonomy (NCBI): domain Eukaryota; kingdom Metazoa; phylum Chordata; class Mammalia; order Rodentia; family Gliridae; genus Graphiurus; species Graphiurus murinus. The sequence goes on from PVLC010016083.1 coordinate 12,843, forward strand.
ACATGTTCCCCTTCTGCTTTACTGAAGAAATGTATCCAATTGCCAAAGATTTAAAAAAAATAAGCAATTAGAAAGTAATATCCTTCATCTGATCCAAATCTTGAGGGTTGGTAGACTGTCATCTAAGAAGACTCACTTTTTCTAAATATGGATTGATTATAAAGTTTAAAGATGGGTTGGAGGAAGTAATAAGGCAGAAACATTGGAACATATAGATGAAGATCTAAAAATAAGCATAACAATTATTTAAAAGATAGAAAAAATATTAGCCAAAAATGGAGGAGTGAGTAGAAAGTATGGAATGTAAATATAATAGTAGGAATGCTAAAAAGAACAGCTATAATGAATAGAGAGGCATATGCACTTGAATAGGTTAAGGTACATTTATAAATTTTAAATAACAACTAGATTTCTACTGAAAAAATATAGTTTGGCAACACAAAATGTTATCGAGGATGTGGATTAACAATAGTCACCTCAGTCTTTGCTGGTAGAAATATAAATTAGTGCAACTACTTAAACTTTCAGGTTATTTTTATAACATGAAATATATACCACCTCTATTAACAATTCATAAGATGCATTAAACATATGTCCAAAAAGAAAGATTTGGGTAATACATTTAAAATTAGTTCCAAACTGAAAACAATTTAAATATCCTTCAATGGGAAATGGATAAACAAATTGAGATGTGAAGTACTATGAATCAAACTTGTGGATGCATCTCAGAAGGCTGTGCTGAATGAAAATGGCCAGGCACAGAGTGTATACTATACATATTACAATAAAGTATAATATATGTGACATTCTAGAACATACCATGCTAATCTACATAGACAGAAATCAAAACAGTAGTTGCCTATGTGGAAAGGGAGATTATCTTTAAGAGGATTTCAGAAAAACTATTAGGTTGATAAAAATAGATATACATCTTAATTGGGATTGTAATTACATCATGCATATGTATACCAAAGCTTATCAAATTTTCCACAACTCCACACAGAAGTGCACAAGCTCAGGGGTAAACACACACACACACACACACACACACACACACACACACACACACACACACATTCAGTTTGTTAGATGGATTTCTGACAGCAAATCCTAATGTTTTATTTCTATTTCCTTTCTTAGTATTTTTAAATGAAAGTTAAAATAAAATGAAATGAAAATATGTTTCCAAGAGTGACATTTTAGTGGGCCTTATCCTTTATCTGGCCTAATTGAAGTCTCACATAGCTCATATCCTTTTGGAATGACGGACCCCTAATTATACCCCAAATTTCATGCATTTCAACTGGATAGCATGTGCAGAGCTCTTCCCAAGGTTACCTATTGTGTCCTGGTTACCACATGCCCACCTAGCTACAGGATGTTGAACCCCACCTGAGTTTGGTTGTAGCTTCCTTTACATTTTGTTTTCCTGTAAATTTGGTTGATTAGTAATTCCAGCGAGTTCACAGTCATTTTCTTTCTCTAAATCACTTATAAAGATTAAAATCAGCAGAAGTCCAATGAATAGTTTCAGCAGGATGCCATCTAAGTATGTTCTCAATGTGTGTTTGTTAACAGGGAATGTGGCAAAGAAAAATACTTCCTTGTGTAACTGTTGGTAGAAAGAGAGGATTACATTCAAGAATTAGCAAAATAGAATATATCCAGAATCCATAGCAACGAAGAACTTCTGTTAGAAACATAAGTTAGAAAGAGCTACTTGGGGAAGAAAATTATTATACTTTCAGGAAGTTAGAAAGAGCTACTTGGGGAAGAAAATTGTTATACTTTCAGGAACCTATAATAACAGAAGTATAGTCAAGGGTTTCATTAAAGATGGGGTGCATCAGAGTATCAAAGAGCAAAAGATTTTAATTTAATGGGGATATTAGATGAATTTGAAGGTTCTGTATTGAAGATCATCTGAAGCATGTGTGCTGGAAAGCAAGGCTGGCCTATTTCTTTCAGTTCAGCACAGAGAAGCTCAACATTTTAATACTTTGTAATACTTTGGGAAAGTGGAGAAAGCCTGTGCATTTGAATAGACTTCTCACATAATTGTCAGCCTCGATCATGCAGGCACTTATGTATCAGAATATGACATGATTTATTATAAATATGACATGATTTATTATACTGAGTTGCTATTTTTGAAATATATTCCACCATTCAAGATAAAAAATTGTTTTTTTTTGTTTTTTTTTTGTTTTGTGTGTGTGTGTGTTGTACTGGGCATGGTGTAAGGACTGACCCAGGGATGCCGTCAGAGACTGGAGGAGTGGAGTGAGAGAGAGAGAGAGAGAGAAAGAGAGAGTTTATTGTTCTGTGAACAAAGAAGAACAACCAATTTTTATAGGTAGGGTAGGGGATGGTCTTGCAGGAACAGGTACTGGGTTACATCGGGTGGGACGAAGGGGAAGAAATTGGAACCTGCCAGAGGTAATAGGCTGGCTAGTTCCCTGGCACAGGAAGGCACTGCCAGCGGATACCTGGGATGCTTTATGGGGATTCTGTTCCAACAGATGGAACCCAGGGGCATTCTGCCACCAAGAAACGTGGCACATTTCATTTTAGTGAAATTAAAAGCAGAAAAACAGTAGAGAAAATCAACAAAACCAAAAGCATGTTCTTTAAAAAAAATAGCAATAAAATCAAGAAATACTTTGGAAGACTGAAAAAAGAAAAGACACAAATTTCTATATCAGAAGTGTAAAAGAAAATATCTCTGATATGCATAATAGGATAATAATGTGTCTTCTACGAACACACATCCACTCTTTTCTGTATATGTATTTTTATTCCTGAAACAGAGCCTTGATAAGTTATTGCTTGATGCCCTTGAACCTATGGTCCTCCTATCTCAGCCTTCCAAGTACAGGGATTACAGGCATGGGCCACCATGCCTGGCTTCCTTCTGTGTTTTATACTCATTTTATACTTATTTATGTATCTTCTTTTCTGTTCCATTGTGTATGTGTCTGGTTTTTTTTGTTTTTGTTTTTTATTTTTTTTTGTGCCAATTCCATGCTGTTTTTATTGCTATAGCTCTGTAGTACAATTTGAAGTCAGGTATTATGATGCTTCCCACATGGTTCTTATTGCTGAGAATTGCTTTGGCTATTCTGAATCTTTTGTTTTTCCATATAAAATTTAGGACTGATTTTTCTAACTCTGTAAAGAATGACATTGGTATTTTGATAGGAATTGCATTGAGTCTATAAATCACTTTTGGCAGAATGGCCATTTTGATATTTATTCTGCCTATCCAAAAGTATGGGAGATCTAAAAGTATTATGTAAACAAAGGAAGACCAAGTAAATGAGGACAAGCGATTTGTTCAGAATTTGCTATGGCAAGGTCAGCCATCACCATTTGCATATAGCAAAGGCTTAAAGGTAAACTAAGAGAAAATTTCAGAAGTACTCTGATTGAAGGTGGTGATATGTTTGAAGGTTGGGGATGCTGGATGTTGCTACAAGCAGAGCCTTCTATATGCTTTGTTTGGGCTTTTCAATTTTGCCTAAAGTGGAAGTACAACCAAAAGCTAGGAAATCTTCAAATATTGATCAAGGACTAACCAGTTTCAGCTGATGGTTGCAGAGGTATGATTTGATTCCTGGACTGGTTTTTGCAGAAATGGAGGTCAAGCTTCTGTTTTCACTTATGGTATATATTATATATATATATACACACACATATATATATATATATATATATATATATATATATATATATAATATATACCATAAGTGAAAACAGAAGCTTATATATATATATATATATATACATATATATGTGTATATTATATATATACACACACACACACACACACACACACACACACACACACATATATATATATATATATATTATATCCATATTGTATTTCCTAGTCCCACTTTTGGTCATTCTCTAGCTTTCCAGAGGTTACCTGATTCAATAAAAGGTGATAATAGATATCTTGACTACTCAGATATTGCCTAATCATTTCCATAGTCTACTCTGTTGCAAGATCTTGACTGTCTTGTTGATCTTGACTGTCACCTTTCCAATCATTTGAGGAGAAAGCCATGTAGAAGCATTTAATATTCTGGATAGAATTCACTGGATCAGTATCATGACCACTATAAACAACATAAATAATTAATATTCCCTACAAGATGCCTCAGATTCAGAAGCCCAAATCATCCAACACAAGCAAAGAGAGTAAATCTCATTATCCAGGAGGAAAGACCATAGACTTATCTTTTTCCTTAAGGTGATTATAGCCTATTTTACATTGCCTGTTTAATCAATTCAAGTATAGCAGGGAGTATTACAGTGCTGCAGATGACTAGGTCTCAAAATGAAAAAATAAAAAAAACCCTAGAGAAGAGTGATTATCTTTTAACCTTTGTGCCAATGAATTGGGATGGATAATTTTTTTTTTCCAGATAGGACAGAGGTAGTATATTTACTAACTTCATGCAGAGTTAATGGTATATTTCTTTTCTACTTATATGAATCACATGAATGAAAACAAGTTAATATTCTTTTCATAACACATGAATCAGAAATTCCCTAAGGCACACTGCCTGAATAATCAAGGGTGACCTCATTTTGGAGCTTGCATCTGAGTTGGAATTTTCAGAATTAGTGATTTATAAAATTAAGATATTTCTGTAGAGACAACTCTTGGAACATGCATGAAAAACTAGTGTGAGGAAAGGAGGAGACAAGTGTCCTGATCTCAGAGGAAATAGTATCTAGTGGGACACATAAAGATCTGGGAAAAGAAGGAATTGTCCACAACACAAGACCAGAACCAAGGCTTAGCATCAGCTGCCTATGCATATAGATCTCTACTAGTTTCATATATTTGGCTATTGCCCTATGAAGTATTTATTGAATACAACTTAATTTTTGAAAAAGAAAGAAAACTAACAAATAAGTTGATTTGTTTAATATCATTTGTCTATAGAGGTATAAGTGGAAATGCCATTGGTTTTAATTCTTTATGGTGTTATTTGATGAATCTGGATGATTTTTTTTTAATTATGGGAATCTGATGGCATGTTCAATAGTTGGTAAGATTGTGGATAGGGAGTACTATTTGAGATACCCTAAGAAAAGCATTAAAATAGGAATAGTCTAAATTAACAATTACAGTTAGGATGAAAAAATGGAGAACGAGGCCTTTTAGAAGTGCTCTATATTTTAAAATGCATGAAGGACTGTGCTTGTCTTAGGTCATTTCCTACCAGGTGCATAATCTTACCCGTCACGAGTCTTGGTGAGTCATTCAATGAGCCCTGTCTTAGGTTGATATTGCCCTGAGAAAATCGAACCCGTCATTGACTACCAGGCCCTGTGCGAGGCAGTGCTTGCAGTTTTATTCCATGTAAATCTGCTTGTATACTAACAAAGGCATTGATCACAAGGCGTACAATGAGTGGTAGAATGCATAAGCCCAATGACTATTGCTGCTAATCCGATAACTCCTCCCAGCAAGGAGGTAAACAAGGGCCAGATAGTGACCAAGGCTTGAAGCCAATCTACAAATGTCTTAGCTGTTTCTGCCACATTGATAGAAATGGGCTCCGCATTATGTAGATCAAAAATCTCCTTCTGTAACTTTAACAAATCCTTGGCACAGTCCTTCATGCATTTTAAAATAAAAACAGAGGAGTTGTGTGAACCCAGCTGGGCCCTTTCCCCCCTGGCAGTTGCTATCTGCATATATGAGTAATTATACTGATTATTCTGCTATGGCTACTTTGGTGTCTCAAAAATCTGGTGATTGCTCCTAGGATGCATAGATGAAAGACCCTTCTTCTTCTTAGAAAGTAAATATATGACTCTAAAGGTTTATGATTTTATGACTCTAGAAAGTTTGCTTGACCAGGCTATGTTAAGAATGTGGGCTATACATGGAAAATGAAGAAGTGATGCTAATTGTGCTCTGACAATGATTGATATATTGTAAATGTATACGTAACTCTGTTGTACTCAAGAAATGTATAAAAATCCATGCTGAATAATAAAAATTAAAATAAATAAATAAAAATAGGGCTAGGGCTGGGGGCATATAGCTCAGTGGTAGAATGCTCCTGGGTTCAATCCCCAGTACTGTAAAAAAAAAAAAAAAAAAAGAAGTGCTCTATAGGGATCTGTAGAGAATGAGAATAATTATCATAAGCAAGTAAATCAAGACAGAACAGGAAATGAGGAGGGGTAGTATTCTGACATCTTGGGCAAATACTCTCCATTCTTCCAGACCATTATCTTGTTCTGAAGGTCTGTCTTCAAACTGTATGCTTCTGGAAGATCTTGGAGAATTCTGTTTCCCATCCTTTATTGGAATAGTCTTCTAATTGTGCAAAATTCTAAATTGCTTTTTTATTTGTGAAAAGTAGGTTCGAGGATGAACTCTCTGGAGTTTCACTCATATATAGTTCATATTATCTAACAGAGTCCTAACTGGTGACATTAAATATCACTTTTTCTCTGATCTTTCTTTCAACAGATGACATTCTTTTGGTTCACAATTATTAATGGTGTTTAAAAGAGATAAGAAGGTAGTCTTAATGTTTATTGTAGAGAGGATAGTACATAGGCTGCTGGCAATATTTTTCCATGACTGCATATGGTAGAATAATTTAAACCAGAGATAAATTCCCTGACACCTCTGGGCTTTTTCCTTCCTACTTCTTCAGTGGATAACCAAGAAGTCCCTGAGACAATGTACCATATGGACAGAAGGGCCCAAGGAGTTCAAGGGCTTCTGAAAAATTTGCTAATTTTAGTTTAAGTATGACATTAATCTTTACAAATTTTCATAAGGCTGTGGGTGGTAAGGAAAGTTTAGCTTTTAATTAAGGGACAACATTTTGTTTATGTATATGGAGGTGTGATCTAAGATACTGAATAGTCTTTCAGAAGAGAGCATTTTCCTCTCCTTACATAACCCATCCCTTATGGACAAAATTGTAATTTAGGTGTTTTGTTTTTGTTTTTTTTTAGAATTTTATTGGTGCAGTGCCTTTATACATTGTAGTCAGCCAAATAATTTAGTTTTCAAACATTATATTTCTTTTCTCCTATGGTTGAGAAGAAATAAGTGAAGTTTTTTTCATACAGGTTTATTTCTTCTCTGAACAAAGTAGAACATATGTTTATTATATCAGAGTTGATTCACAAGGAGAAATTTAGATATGTTAAGTCTTGATTGAGGACTTTAAACAAGTGAATATCTGGGCATAACTATTCAAGTATTATCTGACTCAGATAAAAGCAAAGATATATTGATTATTTGGGGCAGAAGACACATTGAAAAAGAAATATCAGAGATTCACCACAGTAAAGCCAGTGGCTTCAGAAATAATTAATGATGGTATGGATTTGTTTTAGGTGCTACTGGGTAGGAAAGAATTACTATTTTGCTGATGGCTCAGAGGTCCCTGTCCATTTGATGTCTTTGCTGGTAAAACAGCAGAGTTACAAGGCATAGAGGAATATATGAGAAAACTTTTGGATATAAATATTTAACTATGGTTGAAACTTTTTTTGTTGTTGCTGACATCAAGGGATATTTGGGTAAAATCTATCTAAACTTTAATAGATTTGATCTAGTTATTTCCAATGTGGTAGTAAAATGTCTAAGTCATAGAGTATCTAGTATAGTGTCAAAATCTCTAACTATGGTATATATAAAATTTTACAAAATTTAAAAATGGGAAATATATATGGTACATATCCAGAGCAGACAACAGTTGGTATGAATGGAGGAGATGTCTGAAACATCAATAAATCAGCCCTGTGGTATGCAATTAGTAGGGTTTTCATTTGAAAAGTAAGTCTGATAAATTTGTATAAGTAATATTATAGGAAAGAAAGGAAGGTTTTTCTATGAATTTGATGGTTTTTTATTTCATAGATAATGATAACATGCAGTATTTGTCATCCTGTGCTTCCAGTCTGAGCTATATTTTCACAAATTACAAGATATCCTTTTTATTTTTATTTTATTTTATTTTTATTGGTGCATTGTAATCATACATCTTTGTTAAGTACAATCTGGTAGAGGCATACATGCACACATTTCACATTTAACCCTTCCCCAATTCCCACCCCACTTCCTTCCTCTCCCTCTTTCTCAAGTTCAGTTTAGTGATTGACTTTTATATGATTGTGAAAGTACATCATGTGCAATAGGGTGTTTCCCTCCTTTTCCCCTTCACCTTCAGTTAAGTCACCTTCTTTGCTCATCTAAGGTTTTTCCTGCTTCATCTAGACTCCTTCGTATCTCCCACTTTCTCCCTACTTTCTGCATATTAGGGAGACCATATGATTTTTTACTTTTGCAACTGACTAATCTCACTTAGCATAATGTTTTCCATTCCATCCATTTCCCTGCAAATGAAGTGATTTTGTTCTTCTTTATGGCTGAGTAAATTTCCATTGTGTATGTATTCCATAGTTTTGTAATCCATTCATCTGTTGATGGACATCTTGACTGGGCCCATATATTGGCAATTGTGAATCCTGTGGCTATAAACATACATACACATGCATCGGTCTGATAGTTTGGTTTCCATTCTTTTGGGTGGATACACAGAAGTGGTATTGCTGTGTCATATGATAGTCATTCCCATTATTCTGAGAATCCTTCATACTATTTTCCAAAGTGCTTGCACTAATAATATGCAATCCCACCAACAATGTATTAGGGTTCCCACTTCTCCACACCCTTGCCATCATTTGTTGTTGTTTGTGTTTTTGATGATTGCCATTCTAATTGGGGTTAGTTGAAATCTCAAGGTAGTTTTGATTTGTATCTCTCTGATTGCTAATGATGTGGAACATTTCTTCATACATTTACTGGCCATTTGTATTTCTTCTTTTGTGAAGTGTCTATTTAGATTCTTTGCCCAATTTTGATTGGGTTATTTGTTTTCTTAGCTGTTTGATGAGTTGTCTGTATATTCTAAATATTAGTCCTCTATCAGAGGAGTAGCTGGCAAAAATTTTCTCCCACTCTGTGGGCTCTCTGTTGAGGTTCTTGATAGTTTCCTTTGCTTCAAAGAAGCTCTTGAGTTTAATGAAATTCCATGTATTGTACTCTCTTTGAGTTTCTTGTGATTTTGGGGTCTTGTTGAGAAAGTTTTTACCTGTGCCTATGTGTGGAAGTGTTGGCCCTATGCCCTCTTCAAGGTCTCTGGCCTGACTTCCAGGTCTTTGATCCATCTTGAATTGACTCTTGTGCAGGGTGAGAAAGTGGGGTTTACTTCCATTTTCCTGCATATGGTTAACCAGTTTTGCCAACATCATTTGTTGAAGAGGCTATCTTTTTCCAGTGTATGTTTTTGGCTCCATTGTAAAAAATCAGTTGACTATAAGTGTGTGGGTTTATTACCGAGTCTTCTATTCTGCTCCATTGGTCTTTATGCTTGTTTTTGTGCCCAAACCATGCTGTTTTTTATTACTGTGGCTTTGTAGTATAGTTTTAATTCAGGTATTGTGATGCCTCCTGCATGGTTCTTGTTGATAAGAAATACTTTAGCTATTCTGGGCTTTTTATTGTTCCAAATGAGTTTAAGAACTTATTTTTCTATACCCTTGAGGAGTGACCTTGATAATTTAATGAGTATCACATTGAATCTGTAGATCACTTTTGGGAGAATGGACATTTTGATGATATTTATTCTGCCTATTCTAGAGCATGGAAGATCTTTTCATCTTCTAAGGTCTTCGTAGATTTCTTTTTTCAACTTTTTATAGTTTTCTTTATAGAGGTCTTTTAACTCCTTGTTTAAGTCTATTCCTAAATATTTTATTTTTCAGGGTGCTATCGTGAGTGAATTTTTTTCTGGATTTATTTTTCAGTGGATTTATGGTTAGCATACATGAAAGCTTCTGATTTTTTAAGATTTTGTATCCAGACACATTGCTGAACTTGTTCATCAGTTCTATAAGGTTTTTGGCTGACTTTATTGGGTCTTCTATAGTATCCTGTCATCTGCAAAAGTAGATAGTTTTAGTTCTTCTTTTCCTAGTTTTACACCTTTGGTTTCCTTCTCTTGCCTTATTGCTCTGGCTAGAGTCTCAAGTACTATATTGAACAGAAGTCACGATAATGGATGTTATTGTCTTGTTCCTTTTTTATTTGGAGTTCTTGCAGTTTTTCCCATTTAATATGATGTTGGCTGTGGGCCTCTTGTATATTGCCTTTATGTTGTTGAGGTATGTTCCTTTTATTATGATTCTCTGCAGTACTTTAACATGAATGGGTGTTGAATTTTATCAAATGCTTTTCAGCATCAATTGAAATGATCATGTGGTTTTTGTCTTTGATTCTGTTTATGTGATGAATTACATGAGTTGTTTTCAATATGTTGAACCAGCCTTGCATCACTGGGTTGAACCTGACTTGGTCATGGTGTATAATTTTCTTGATGTGGTTTGGAATGCACATTGCTAGTATTTTGTTAGGCAGTTTTGCATCTAAGTTCATCAGCGATACAGGCCTATAGTTTTCTTTTCTTGAGCTCTCTCTATTTGGCTTTGGTGTTAATGTGATGTTGGCTTCATAGAATGTGTTTGGGAGAGTCCCATTTTTTTCTATTTCATGGAATAGTTTGAGGAGTATTGGGATTAGCTATTCTATAAATGTTTTATAAAATTCACTTGGAAAACCATCTGGCCCTGGGCTTTTATTTGATGATAAGCTCTTTATTGCTGTTTCTAATTCTTTAATTGCTATTGGTCAGTTTAAATTTTCCATATCTTCTTGGCTCAGTTTAGGAAGGTTATATGTGTTTAGAAATTTGTCAATTTCTTCTAGATTTTCCATTTTGTTGGAGTATAGTTTTTCAAAGTAGTTTCTGATAATCCTCTGGATTTCCACACTGTGAGTGGTAATATCACCTTTTCCATCTCTTATTTTGGTAATTTGGGTTGACTCTCTCTTTTTTTGGTTAGATTGTATAATGGTTAATCTGTCTAATTTATTTTTTCGAGAAACCAGCTTTTGGTTTTATTGATTTTTTATTTTCTACTTCATTAATTTCTGCTCTGATTTTAATAATTTTCTGTCTTCTACTGGCTTTGAGGTTAGACTGTTTTTATTATTCAAGGGCTTTGAGCTGTGTCATTAGGTTATTTATTTGGTGATTTTCTGTTCTTCTTATGTGGGCACTCTGTGCTATAAATTTTCCTTTTATTACTGCCTTCAATATGTCCCAGAGCTTTTGGTATGTTGTGTCTGTTTTTATTGGTTTCTAGGATTTTTTTAATTTCTCCCCTTACTTCTTCTATGACCCCTTCCTTGTTCAGCATTTGTTTTTCAGTCTCCATGTGTTTACATGGTTACTCTGGGTCTTCTTAGAGTTGATTTCTAGTTTCATTCCATTGTAGTCTGATAGAGGCATGGAACTATGTTGTGTGTTTTGAATTTGCCTGTGCTCCCTTTGTGGCCCAGAATGTGTCCTATTTTGGAGAAGGTCCATAAGCAGCTGAGAAAAATGTGAATTCAGCTGTAGTTGGGTGAAATATTCGGTATGTGTCTAATAGGTTTATGGTATTCTTTAGATCTGAGATGTCTTTACTGGCCTGTCTAGATGATCAGTCTAATGATGTGAGAGGAGTTTTGAAGTTTGCCAGTATTATTGAATTGGAATCTATGTGTAACTTTATATCATGAAGAGTTTGTTTTATAAATGTGGATACATCTATGTGTGGGACATAAATGCTGGTAATTGGTATTTCCTTTTGCTGAATTGTTCCTTTTACTAGTAAAAAAATGACTTGCTTTGTCTCTTCTGATAAGCTTATGCTTGAAGTCGAACTTATCTGATATCATAGTTGCTACTCCTGCTTGTCTTCAAGTTCCATTGGCCTGGATTACCTTACTCCAGTCCTTCACCTTTAGTTTGTAAGGTGTACTATGTATTTTAAACTATTTTCCACCTTGTGTCCTTTTATTGGGGAGTTGAGGCCATTTGTACTCAGTGTGATTATTGAGAGATGATTTTAGTTCCTAACATTTTTAATTTTAACTTCTGTTTGAGGTAGTGTTTGTTTTTCTTTGCTTAGTTGTTTGCATCCTGGAAATTATCCTTTCTCTGATTCTGACATTTATTTGTTAGTTCTTCTTTATAGTTAATCTCTTTGAGTATTATGTCTAGTGCTGGTTTGGAAGACATAAATGCTTTCAGTTTCTGTTTGTCATGGAAGGTTTTTATTTCCCCATCAATTTTGTGAGATATTTTTGCTGGGTAGGAGAATCTTGGCTGCAAGTTATTTTCTTTTAGTTTTGAATGTGTTGCTCTATCCCCTCCTGACTTCCATTATTTGGTTTGGGAGGTCTGGAGTGATTCTAATTGGTTTGCCTCTAAATGTCTCTTGGCCTTTTACTTTTGTTGCCTTTATGATTCTCTCCTTGGCCTCTACATTAGTCAGTTTGATCATATGTGGCATGGTGAACCTCTTCTTTGGTCTTGTCTAGAGGGACAATATGTTTCCTGTACTTGTGTGTCAACTTCTCTTTTTATGTTTGGAAAATTCTCTGATATTACTTCTTTGGAACAATTGTTTATTTCATTAGTTTCAACTTTTAATTCCTCTTCTATGTCTATTATTCTTTTTTTAATTTTTATTATTCAGCACAGATTTTTTATACATTTCATGAATACAACAGGGTTATGTATACATTTACAATATATCAATCATTGTCAGAGCACAATTAACATCACTTCTTCATTTTCCATGTATAGCCCACATTCTTAACATAGCCTGGTCAAGCAAACTTTCTAGAGCCATAAAACCATAAACCTTTAGAGTCATATATTTACCTTCTAAGAAGACGAAGGGTCTTTCATCTATGCATCCTAGGAGCAATTACCAGATTTCGAGACACCAAAGTAGCCATAGCAGAATAATCAGTATAATTACTCATATATGCAGATAGCAACTGCCAGGGGGGAAAGGGCCCAGCTGGGCTCACACAACTCCTCTGTTTTTATTTTAAAATGCATGAAGGACTGTGCCTGTCTTAGGTCATTTCCTACCAGGTGCATAATCTTCCCTGTCATGGGGGTCTTAATGAGTCATTCAACAAGCCCTGTCTTAGGTTGATATTGCCCTGAGAAAACCAAACCCGTCATTGACTACCAGGCCCTGTGCTTGCAGTGCTTGCAGTTTTATTCCATGTAATTCTGCTCGTATACTAACAAAGGGATTGATCACAAGTGAACAATGACCTTTGATTCCTATTCAGGGTGTCAGATTCTTTGCTTATTTTTTCCCTTTTTTTCTTTCCAGGTGTCTCAGCATTCTTTCCAGAAATTGTGTATCATTTCTAATATTAAAGTCTGAATTTTTCTTCTGGTAATTTCTGTTAGTGAATTCTGTGTTTGTGAGTTCTGTTATTGTGGGATTATTTTGACTCATTGTTTCTTTGCTATTTTTCCTTCCCATGATTTCTGTTCTTAAATTTATGTCTTCCCTGCTCTTGCAAGTTTCCTTTCAATTTATAGATTTCTTATTTTTATTTTTTCTCTGTGAATAGTATATTGTACTGAGTTGCAATTACTCTTGGGCTTCTTCTTCCTACTGTAATTGTGTCATTGGTGGGTTGCACATGTTGACTTTTAGGTTCTGTTATGGGGTTTTGTCTCAGATGTGTGAGTAGGATAGTTTGTTGCCTCTGCATTTTTAGGTCTCAGTGTGGGATGTGTTGAGCTATTTCTTCTATCAGCAGAGGTGACTATCTTTCGTGTTTGACAGTACTTTCTGGCAGTTCACTTATCTGGTCTAATGTCTGCAGTAGGGGTTTAGAGATGCCCATTGGCATATACAAGGACAGGTTATGTTCAGTGGTGAAGTTGGGTGAAGGGGGAGAAGCCGCAGTGATGAATGCAAGAATAGGGTAAAGTAGAAGATATTATACAGTGGAATAAGAGTTTGAGTGTGTTAAGGTGATATATGTTAAAGATTAAAAATAGTGGATATGTGGAAGGATTCTGGTAGTCAATGTAGAATATTTAGTTGTAGTCGTATGAAATGGTCTTGATATGAGACAGAAAAAAAGGAAAGAGAAAAAAGTGTTGTGGAGAAGAATATATATAAGAGAGGGAGAGAATCTTGTAAAAGGGATGAGGAAGAAAGCCAACAACTGAGCAAAAAGTATTAAAGCAACCAACCATTCAAACAAATAAACATAAATAAAACAAAGCAATACAAAATAAAAACATAGTAAAAAAGTAAAAAATAAAGAAAAGGAAAAAAAAAAAAAAGCCCTGCAAGTATATAAGTGCAATGCCAAGTTGGCCACTGTAGTCCTTTTGGATATGTGTGGATATTTTCAGCTTTTAAATGTCTACTCACTATATTAGATTTTTGAGCATGTTTCAGGCATTCTTATTTGTTCTCTCCATCAGTGCAGTCACAGAGTTCAGCTGGCACCTCTTCTACTGCAAGCTTGTGTCTCTGAGCTCTCTACAGGGCTGTTCCTGTGCTGCTCTTGTCTATGTAGGCAGTGGGCTTCACTGGATCAGGTCCCAGTGTAAGCCTGAGGCCCTGCACTTTTCACAGGCCCTGTCTGCATTTCTGTTTCTCTTCGCCAGTGGCAGTGTACAGTCTAAATGCATGGCATTTTCCAGGGGGCCTGTAAAGTCTCTATGCCCTGTGTGATCTGGGTCCCTCCCTCATTTCTGCTCCTATCCAATCACTAGAGGGGCAAGTCTGTCATTTGCCACAGGTGCGCAGTTAACTTACAATTACTGTGGCTCTGGAGGGAGAGGTGAGCTGTGGTGTCCCCACTGCAGGCTTAAGCTGGTCATCCTAGGCATTCTGGTCACTGTCAATCATGCAAGGATTTGCTGCCTGATTAGGGTGTAGAGTTCTGGAGTTGCTTACTCCACATCTGGTCCCTGGGTATCCAGGAAGTTGTTAGATGTCTCAGTGCTAGTAGACCCTGCTCTGTGTGGCTGGCTCAATGGTGGCCACTGCTCCGTGGTCCATGGTGCAAGCCACTGCTGTGCTTGGGCTCCTTTGTTCTTCCTGGTCCACTTTCAGCTGCACTTCAATTTTTGTTACTTTGTTCACTTTTTTTTTTTTTGCGGTACTGGGGATTGAACTCAGGGGCATTCTCCTTCCAAGTTACACCTCCATCCCTATTTTTTATTCTTTATTTTTGAAACCGGGTCTCACTAAGTTGTGGAGTGTCTCACTAGGTAGCTGAGGCTGGCCGTGAACCGGGATCCTCCGGCCTCAGCCTCCCGAATGCTGGGATTACAAGCGTGCACCACCACGCCCGGCTACTTTGTTCACTTTTTTGCTGCTTCCTTTTCTTCCATCAAGAAGCTGCATTTATGGCAGTTTTGATTCGAGCTCTACAGTGCCTGAGGAGAGGTGTTTTACTTATATGTCATCTTGGGCTCCTCCCCAGTAGGGATTTTTCACGATATCTTTTTGAAGAGTTAATAGTATTTATGGTGTGTGTGTGTGTGTGTGTGTGTGTGTGTGTGTGTCTTTATCCACTCATCTTTGGTTGATTGCTTTGTTTGATTCCATACCTTATCTATGAACAATACTGCAGAGGACATGAAGGCATTGATATCTATTCAATATGCAATGCCTTTGGGTATATACCTGTGGAAAAACAGTTCCAGCCTAGAGTGCAGGCTCTATCTGGGAACAAATGAGGAGGACACTATGTTGCTGATACTTGGCAGACCAAGAGAAAGAAAACTTTATAACAACAAGGTGTTCGGTCAGAATTTGTTTTCAATATAAGGAAGCAACCTCTTGGTCTGGTAAACTGTGTTCTTGATTTCTAATATATCTGGGTACAAACTATTCTGAATAGAGGACAAAAGGATTTAGGACAAGGAGACTTAGGACAAAGAGATTTATAAATTGAAATACTATCTCATTTCTACTGTATTTATACAGAATATCTTATGACACAAAATATCTTGTGATTTTATGAAAGAAAGCCTGTCTATTGTATTTCTGTCTATAAGTATCAAGCTGAAACTTTCAATAAATGTGTAGTTGCTGATCCTGCCCTGCTCTGCATACCCTGCATCCTGGTTATTGTGTAATCCTTTCCCAGGGACCCCAACACACTAGATGTTGACAAATACCCACAAGTAAAATTGCTGGATCATATAGTAATTCTAGTTTCTGAGGAACCTTCATACAGTTTACTATAATATTTGTAGTAACTTTCCTTCCCATCAACTTTATGTAAGGGTTACCTTTTCTGCACACCCTCACCAAGATTTATCTTTTATCTTTGGATTCATAGTCATTCTGCTATTGTCATCATCTATTCTATCATGATTTTCAAATAACAAAAGAGGATAATTCCATAATGAATAGTGGCTTCATTATCTCCTAGCTAATATACTGGGGGTCATTTTATACATATTAGTATATTAAGCTAAACTTAACTAACTTACCATTTAGAAAGTTTGCATAGTTTCCTCCATATAAAAATACCAAAATTTATGAAACTAAATTAACTATTGACCAGCTTTTAGGACCTTATAGCTTTTTGTGATAATAAACACATTGCAACAAATATCTCTATGTAGATATCATGGTGAACTTTAAACATATGAAGGTTCAATACATTCTCTGGATAAAATTACTGAAACAAAGGGGATGTATATTTAAGATGTTAATACTTATCATTAAATTTCCTTAAAAAACTTGTACCATTTTCAATCTCATCAGTATATAGATATACCTATTTTCCAAGTTCTTGCCAATTTTTACTATTGTCAGGGTTTGAAAATCTTTGCCAATCTAACAAAAAGAACCAACTGTGAAAATACAAGCTTAGTAAATATATATTTGAAGCAAAAGCTAAAGATCTCTTAGCATGTGAAAAGAATGAAGTTTTTTCAGTGTGGTTCAAGTATCATGGGTTATTACAGAGTGAAAGGAGATGCAGAGAGAAGTACCAGTGATCAACTTTTCCACATCTGTACTTCCTCCTACTCACGCCAGCCTCTGGAAATCTCCTCTCTTCTTTCAATTAATGATTACTATATCCTCATAACTATTATTAAAATCATTTCTTGCATTTCATCAAACAGCAGAAATTTAAAGGGTTTAAGATAACATAGCACACAGCTGAACAAAGATTCATTTGCATACCTGACTCCAAAATTCATGGGACAGGTCTAAAATTATTTTCTATACCTTACTATCTTAAACATTCTTAACTCTTGAATGGAGTATAAGAAATATATACTCTTTAGCATACCCTAAGGTAAGGTAAATTGTTCTAGTGCAGAACTAATGTACTTGAAAAATTATAAACTTATGATTTTTGTATTGAGGAAATTTTCTTATTTTGCCAGATGCTTTTTCTGCATCTATTGAGATGATCATGTATTGAGATGATCATGTAATTTTATTGAGGATTTTTGAATCTATGCTCCAAGTACGTATTTCCCTGTAATTTTCTTTCTTTTTTTTTAGTGTCTTTGTCTCTACTTCTATTTTTGGAAGAGTATTTTAAAATATATTATAATGGTGCATTGTAATTACATATATTAGTAAGGTTTAAGGTGATACAAACATTCATGACACAACACTTGGTGTGATTCTAGCTTGATTCCACCCCACTCACCCCCACTCCATATATGTTAGTGAGATTGGCAGTGATAACTTCATATATGGACAAAGCATTATTTGAACTGTATTCATCAGTAAGCCTTATCTTTTCCTCCCTTCCTCCCTTCCCAAATATCCTTCCACTATTTATTCTACTGATCCCTCTCCTTACTTATCCAAAGTTCCTTCCCTTTTCTATTTTCTCTCTAGCTTCCATATATGAATGAAAACATACAGTCCTTGACTTTCTGACACTAGCTGATCTCACAGCATAATATTTTCTAGTTCTATCCATTTTCATGCAAATGAAATAATTTTGTTCTTCATTATGGGTGAGTAAAATACCATTGTGTGCATATACCACATGTTATTTATCCATTTATCTGTTGACAGACACCTTGGTTGGCTCCATAATTGACTATGGAAAATTGTGTTGTGCTCCTATAAAAACAGATATACATATATCACTAAGTATTCTGACTTTAATTTTTTTATGGAAAGATACCAGGAAGAGGTATAACATAGTCACATTTTATTTATATTCCTAATCTAAGATTAGATTCCTAATCTTTTGAGAGAGGATTAAAGTTAATTTTTCAATGTTGGTAGAATTCAGGTTTGATTCCAATGACTTCCAGATTCTTCTCTATTCTTCTATAGTGTTTTTTAACATTTCTTCAATCTTTCTATTTTGTCACTGGTCTGTTTGGGTCCTCTTTTTTCTTGATTCAATTTTGAGGTTTTATGTTTCTAAAAATCTTAATTCCCCTGGTTAAACAATTAGTTGGAATATAATGTTTTATAATAATATTATGATTCTATTTCTCAAATAACTTGTAAATGTTTATTCTTTCATTTTTAAAATTATCTGGTTCTTACTGTATTTTTATTTTAAGATGTGTTGATTTTGTTAATTTTTTTAAAAAATTGTCAGCTTTATTGTTTTTCATATATAATTTTCCTATTACCTATTTGATTTCTGTCTTAGTCATTATTATTTTTATCTTTCTTCTATATTTGATTTAGTTTGCTATTTCTAGTTACTTGAGCTGTAATATTAAGTTTTTGAGATCTTTCTTATTTTTAAATAGGTGTTTATCACTATACATATCCTTATTTTTACTACTGCTCTTGCATTCCATAAGTTTAGAAAGGTGTCTTCATTTTCACTCATCCCAAGAAAAATATCTAGGTTCATTAGTTCTATAGCGCTGTTAAAATTTGTTTCTTTAATGACTTTCTATCTGAGATTTTCATCTATTCCTGAAAGAGGGATATTGAAGTCTCCTACTATTATTTGTATTGCTGTTAATTTCTCCTTTTGAATCTATCATTATTTGCTTTATGTACTTAATGGGTCCTAATGTTGGGTGCAAATATATTTGCAATTGTTACATCTTCCTGGTAAATTGACCCTTTAGCTGGGGGTGGTGACACATGCTTGTAATTCCAGTAATTGGGAGTCTGAGACAGGAGGATCTGGGTTAGCTGCCAGCCTCAGTTACCTAGTGAGGACCTCTGCAACTTAGTGAGACTCTTTTTCAAAATAAAGAATAAAAAAGGGCTGGGGGTGGAGATCGAATGTAGAATGGCCCGGGGTTCCATCCCCAGTAATGAAAAAACAAAAGAAAAAAATTGACCCTTTATCATTATGACTTTTTTTGTGTGTATCTAGAGATAATATTTTATTTAAAGTCTAATTTTTCCATTATAAACATAGATAATCTTGTTTTATTTTGGCTTTAATTTGCATGGAATATGTTTTTTCCATGTCTTTGATTTCAACCTAGGGCTGTCCTTGAATCTGAAGTGAGTTTCTTATAGACAACAAATAATTGGGCTTTGTTTTTTATCCATTTTTGTCAACAATCACTTTGAAAATATTTTAAATTCAATATCAAGTTTTGATATTGAAGTTTTAATAGTTCCAAAAAAAGGTGAGTTAATTTCTATCATAGACACAGTGTATCCACATTACATCTAAGTACACAAAGGGAGAAGATTTTCTTTAGAAACATTGAAGCTCTTTGCATTTATAAGAGAATCAGAAAGTAAGGGAAAGAGGTGGAACTGTCAGTTGTGAACAAGGTTTTAATAGCATTCTCAAATTGAGGGGTGTTTTCAAAATGCCTTACTAATGCCTTTTTAAATTTCACAGGTTTGTTTTCCATTTTCTCCTTCCCTCGCAACACATCATGTAGTTGCTCAGTTAAATTCTGAGTATTATGTTCATCTTCATTCTCTTTAGATTTCATTAGCTTGTTGAAGGATATTAATATATTGTTGATAAAAACAATCAATGATACCAAATGCATGCCAATTATAAGCTCATAGTTTCAGGACACCATCCACCTTGATAAAGTGGCATGTCCACTACAGGCTAAAGTAAAAGTACTAGGATAAAGGCATTTAGGAGAAAAAAATTATTATTTGACCAACCAGTTTGGATAAACACTATTTAATTATCAGAATTAAGATTTAAGAGATTGTGTTGATTTCATTGTTATATAATATTTTATTTCTTATGACTTTGAAACAGTGGTTGGAATTAATTTTGCAAATAAAACTAGTTGATGCAAAGAAAAAACGCTCAATTTTCTATAGATAATTTGGTGTAGACTATGTAGTAAGCAGTGAGGTTTATGAATGACAAACTATTACTATATTTATAAAGTCATCTCCCTTATTCCCAGGTGGAAAAAGGTAGAACATAATATTTAGCATTTTGTTGTCTATGAAAATATAATCATAATTGTATATATTACAGAGGGTTATTGAGAGGTAAAGTAATTTAGCAAATGTAAATGCTAGTTTTATTAACTGATAGCAAAAGGCAAGGCATGAAATAATATCAGAAGATCAATAATTTAATAAAAAAGTCAAATATTGATAATAATAAAAGTATAAGAATCTATAAAGCAAGTAATTCAGAAAACCAAATTACATGAATCAAAAAATTCTAATTCTACATTAATTTTTCCAAGCGGGTGGTTTTAAATTTCTCAAGACATAACCTTAATATTTATTGTCATTTGTGTAAAATTTAATATACAACTGAGTACATTTAATATTTTGTTCTCTCCAAATGTAAAATGCAAATTTAATTATTGAAAATTCTGAAACAGTAAACTCCTTCCTCCTCTGTGGTACAATGAAGAGGAAATTTTCTATAGCAAATTGTTTCTTAGGAAAGCATAGGAACTGATAGCAAATTAATAAATCAAATACAAGTGTCACACAGGGCTTTGCTAAACAATTTTTCTTTCAATGTTTAGGGGTAACTTCCAGTTAAAATTCCTTAGTAACTGATAGGAAGTAGAATTTTCCATGTACCAAATTTCCTAGGTTCCTCTTTGTAAGTTAATCTTTTAAGTTTTCAACATGTATGTGAATTAACTTTCAATTTCCAAAGCTCAATGCCACTCTCACTGTGCAATACATTCATTCTTTTTTACGTTATTTTCTCTGCATTCAAAATTCATCCCTTCTCTTATATGCCGCCACAGTCTTAGTCACCTAAAAATGTGTACTGCCTTAGGAGTCACATTTCCACTTGTTCAGTGTACCTTTTACACAATTGCCTTTTACACAATTGCACCAATGTGCAAAGATACTTTTTTCTACTTTTTCTGTTTTTACATGTATTTCCCCACTTGAAAATTAGTTATTTAGGGAAAGAGAGCTAATAGGTCAAATATATTTTAAATACTTATTATTTTTTCAAGCTAGTCAAACCCTTCTATATATTAGGAGTTACACAGAGACAGCTAGTAACCTACAAAATTTCCATTTTCCTTACAATCCAAACTTTGTCTTGGTTCATTGTTTCTACAAATAAGGGCTGCATTTCTAATTTCTCTTGCAGCTAGATTTGGTCAGGTAAAGATAAACGTTAAGAGATAATTCTGAGAAGTTTCTTTAAAAGGATCTGAGTCAACTGGGAAGAGCATCATTTCCCCTTATATTGTTTTGTTTTTATATTAAAATGTCACATCAGACATAATTACCAGAGCTTTAATAGCCATCTTGAGCATGAGAATGGAAGCCACCTGGTAAATTGGTGAAGGAGCCAAATCCACAATAATATATCACTAATATAGTAGACTAGGTAGGGCTATGTTAACATGAGAAATTTAATTCTTGAGTGTTGAAACCATGATCTATTGGTATTCTGTTACTTTAAAGTCAAATGCATTCCCTAACCAATATAGAACTAAGTTAAAAACAAATAGGAACAAGCTGGACATGGTGGCATGTGCCTGTAATCTCACAATTTGGTAGGAGAGACAGTAGGATTGCAAATTTGAGGCTAGCCTCAGCAACTTAGAAAGAACCTGCTTCAGAAAACTGGGGAAAAAAAGCAAAAACAAAAATAAAAAAGGTCTAGGGGTGTGACTTAGATGTAGAATACGT
The DNA here is from genome assembly GCA_004027655.1 of Graphiurus murinus. Lineage (NCBI taxonomy): Eukaryota > Metazoa > Chordata > Mammalia > Rodentia > Gliridae > Graphiurus > Graphiurus murinus. The sequence goes on from PVLC010016083.1 coordinate 34,866, forward strand.
CTAGGTTCAATCCTCAGTACAAAAAAAAAAAAAAAAAAAAAGAGAACAAAGATGTTTTTAGAAGCAACATTCAGTGTGTGTGTGTGTGTGTGTAAAATGAAAAAGAAATTGTGACCATGCAGTGTTACTTTATTTTATACCTACTATGCTCCTCGTTATTTTAAAAATTAACAATAAAAATTTAACAAACCACCTTTATTATGGAGACAGTATGATACATGTGCTATCATTTGACAGTTTTGACTATGGAATTTTGGAAATGATTTCCTTTAGTTTTCAGAACACCATAATCACCAGCAACAACTTTCTAATTTTGTGACATTTTTATTAGCATTTATCTTTGAATTCACTTTCTCTTCATGCCTTCAAATGCCATTGATTCTTACAGTTTTATTCTTGACCTTTTCTCTGCTCATTTATTAAACTACTCCTGGGTGATCTATTCAGCTGGCAAAATATCTAGTATTATTTATGTGTGAACATCTAGACTCGAATGTCAAATTCTCTAATGAACATCTTCATCTTTATATCTTTTAGAAGTTATAGAATCACCAAATGTGCAAAAATTTTATATTATTTCTATATTCATTCTCTTGCCCAACCTACTCAGTCTACTGCTCCTATAATATCTAACATCTTGATTATTTGTTCTACTGTCCTTCTCTAAAGCACAACTTTCATCTCCAACTTTTTCTTTCCTGTTGCTATTCAGTCACTAATTGCTATCTCAGAAAAGGATGCTGAATTCATTACTTACTTGTATCTAACAGCTTTCTGAATTATTCATTGCTGATACTTTAGTACAACTTCCTGCCACCTATTTTTCCTTTGTATGACTCAATCTCTGTTCATATCTTACCATACCATGGCTATTGTCTTTTCAAAAAGTAAATCAAATTTTGGAATGTGATCATGTTTATTGGTAACATATATCTTATATGCCCATATTCAAATTTTGTGCCATGCCATCAAAAGTCCATCATGATGTACCTTCTGTGATAGATTCTATGTCCCAGACAATATAATTTTTCACATATACTGTGGCTTTTAATGGCCTTTTGAATCATTCTATTGTATCTGCCAAAAGTGTTCCATTTTCCCTATTTTATATTTTTCTAGTGTGTTCTTTTTAATTATAAATTTGTAATAAAAGTTGTTTTCTTTGCAAATTCTTAATCAATTCTCACAAGGAGTTGGTGACATTCTTATCTGTGGTACCATAAACTCTAAGAAACACATTATAGTTTATACCATACAAACTATGAATTTATGGATTTGTCTTCCATATTAAAATTGAGGCAAGTGAGAATATGGACATTTTTTAAAGTATTAGTCCTCATTATATTTTCTTAAGGTATAAAAGAAGATACACAACATGTT
>PVLC010016084.1:0-36095 GCA_004027655.1 Graphiurus murinus
TGTAATCCCAGCATTCGGGAGGCTGAGACCAGAGGATCCGGGTTCGCGGCCAGCCTCAGCTACCTAGTGAGGCACTCCGCAACTTAGTGAGACTCGGTTTCAAAATAAAGAATAAAAAAATAGGGCTGGGGGTGTAGCTTGGAGGTAGAATGCCCCTGAGTTCAATCCCCAGTACCGCAAAAAAAAAAAAAAAAAAAAAATGATGGTGATAATAGCTTATAGCAAATATCTAGGAAGTGGCCATTTAATTCCTATTTCACCATCTTAACACTAATATCCACCTGAACTTGAGTACTTAAAATATCTGCCTGTAGGTACTTCTCAGTCTTACTCAGGAAGCAAAACATATGATGTAAATAAAAGATACCATAGGTGAATCTTGTATTGACAAGGAAAAATTAAGTAACACACGGACTTGACATTTTGTTTTTATGTGACATGGTATAGCCATGACCCAAGCTTGAAATTTTGTGTATAAAAATTTTGCTAGTATGGAGAGAACTTTTTGCATTTGCAAAGAGTCAAAAAAAAAAAAAAAAGACTATCTTCACAATGAAGAGACTCTGTGTGTAGCTCTCCTCTCTTTTTCTCTTTCTTTCCCCACTTCTGCTGCGTACAGGGAGAGGAAGCAGGAGATCAGAGAGGGGAGTAGATGAGAATGCAGCCTAAGACTTTCCCGGTGATAACCGGGAACTGTTTAGGCAAGATGAATTGACTGCTGGGGACTGAAACAGATAAGAGCCTGGGAGTGTTTTGATGCTGAATCATCTGAAGTCCAAGAACAAACCCCAGGAAAGGGCTTTTCCAGCCAGGCTAAAGTTGGGGGTGATAAAGGAAAAGTTAAGGATTAGAGGGGCATATACCTGATTGTACCACTAGGAGATTGAAATTCTTTATAATTATAATTGGCCACTTAGAGCAAAGTAAAAGATAGAGTTGAAAAAGTGAAACACACAGTTAGCATGGCTAGTTTCAAAACCCTTTATCTGCGCTCTAGGCCAGTGGTTCCAGTTCCGTTCCACGGACCAGCAATATCAGAATAAGTTGAGGAGCTCCTTTAAAAATGGAGCTTTCTAGGCCTTTGAATCCATATTCTAAAACACCCTGTTATCCATCCCTGGCATCATGGTGAATGGAACCACCTGTCTGGCTTAGGGTCCTTTGCTCTGCACTCCACCACCTCTCCTTCCCAGTTCTTTCTCGCCATTGGCTCTTCACTCTCACCCCCAAAAGTGCTTAGATCTCTCTGATCTTAAGAAAAACGTTTAAAGCCTTCTTGAACTGTGTCTACCTCTAGGCCAACATCCACATGCCTCCTTTATTTTACAACCAAGCTTCCTGAAACACTGTTAAACTCGTGTCTTTACTTCTTTATTTTTTAACTTGTTAAACTGTCCTTGTTCTTTAACCTTCGTAACAGTGGTTTCTAAAATGGATCACACAGGATGATTCATTGGGACACAGAGAGGAATGTTTAACTTCTATTTATTTATCTAAGTGATTTTTTATTTTGGAGGTGGGCTCTGGGGATTGAACCCAGAGGCATCCTACCTCCAAGTTATACCCCTAGCTCAATTTTATTTTTGAAATGGAATCTCACTAAGTTGTGGAGGGCATCGTTCAGTTGCCAAGGCTGGCCTCAAACCTGCAATTCTCCTATTTCAGCCTCCCAAGTACTGAGATTACAAATGTGTACCACCATGCCCAACTCTAAGTGTGTTTTTAGACCTTGTTACTATTCAGTGCATTTTGATACATTTTATTGATTTATATTTAATATATTTAAACATTGATCCCCCTTATTCAGTCAGTAATGGGCACAGATCAGCTAATGTACTTAGAGTCTCCTAAAGAAGACTGGGAAGTCTGCAGTGTTGAGGGATTGGCCGGGTCATTTGTCGATAGCAGTGCCAAACAGTGTATAAATGTCCAGCCAAGGATGTTTATGGATGGTGTAGGTACCCTCACTAAGTGGAAAAAGGTCTTAAAAAGGCTTCAGTTGAATATACTACACTAACCACAACGTAAGCCCAGTTGAACATGGAAGAACTTAGATGTCTGTTCTTGGTGCAAGTCTGTTGTTAGCCACGTTGTGCTTTAAAAAAGACCATCTAATCTTATCTAATATGAAATTGGCCCCCAAGATTAGAAGTTCTTAATATTAAAGCTTTTAATTCAGGTTTTCTATGGTTGGAGCACAAAACTTCCTTCATGTATATATTGTTCCTGGAGAGATTGGTCCATGGTAGCAGCATGGGCATATAATTCATAAAGATACCTAAATAGGATAAGATAGTTGGGGATTTATTTTTTCACTCATTGGACATAAAAGTGTGGAGACCATCCTGTGGAAACTGTTATTATTATCAAAATATCCAGTGTCTTCTTCATTCTCAAATTTTTTACATTTTTTAAATTTTTTGGTACTGGGGATGGAACCCAAGGGCTGCAACCCCAGGCCTGTTTCCCACCCACCCACCCTTTGGAAACAGGGTCTCACTAAGTTGCTGAATGCCTCACTAGGTTGCTGAGGCTGGCTTCAAACCTGTGATCCTCCTGTCTCAGCCTCCCAAGTACTGGGATTATAAGCGTGCACAACCATGCCTGGCTTCTTCGTTATCAATTTTAATATGTTTTTGGAAATTTATTTACTTCATAGCTTCATGGCCTTCAACATAGCTGACTTTTCCTTTATCTGAAACTACATTTTCTTGGCTTCTGTGACAACATTCCTTCTGCTCCTGCTCTTTTCTTTTTTTACCTCTTAAATTTTAGTGTTTCTGGGATTTTTTTGGTTCTCTTTTCACTCTGCACATTCAGGGGGTGATCCAAGCCATATTAAAAAACACACAAAAAAACTTTTACAGTAACAACAAATACACAATGACCACATTATATGCCAAGCATCTATTTAATCTTCACAATGACTTTGTGAGGTAAGAATGGTTCTTATCCCTTTGTTGTAGAAGAGCAAGGAGAGACAGGAGGAGGGTAAGTCATTGGCCCATTGTCACAGAGGTAGCGTGTGCCAGAGAGCAGGTTCGCACTCCGTCTGGCTCCAGGGAACGTCTCCCAACCTTCCTGTCAGATCTACCTCCTAAATATTAAAATCCGTATTCATATTCGTTTCATAAATTCATATCCATATTCTTTTCTAATCCCATGGGCCCTGTTCTAATCTGGATTGCTAATTTTAGTTAGTCATTCTGCCAGCTTCATCTTCCTTTTTCCTCTGTTCTATCTTCCATACTGTGGCCAGAGCACTATTTCTGAAATAGAAATCTGTTTGGTTACTCCTAACCTTAAAGTTATTCAAATTATTTTGCCCTCCTGATAAAAATTAAACTCCTGGCTATCACAGGCCAGACCTTCCATGAACCAGCTTCTGTCTAGCTTTCCTTTTAGTGGTTTCCTCAGCACTTTCTTCTCAACAGTCTCAACTGCAGCTGACTGAGACTCAGCACGGTCTCTCGCCTGCTAGCTTGTCTCCCCTGCCTGGGTACTCCTCTTTTCATTTGCTGTAAATCTTCCATGTCTTTTTTTTTTTTTTTTTAATGGTGCTGAGGATTGAACTCAGGGACATTTTACCTCTGAACTACACCTCAGCCCTATTTTATTTTTGATTTTGAAATAGGATCTTACTAAGTTGCTGAAGCTGAACTTGAACTTGCAATCCTCCTGCCTCAGCCTTCCAATGCTGGCATTGCAGATATGCACCACCATGCCCGGCTCATATCTTATAAGATTCAATTAATTTCATATTCTTTCTAACCTCTCCTTGACACTCAACCCCAGTTGATCCCCTTGGCATCCTGTTTGGACTTCTTTCATAGGACTTCTTCATCCTGAACTGTACCACTCACTGAGTGGTGAACAACTTGTATTTGTTCTAGGTTACAACATAATGGACCCAAAACCTCTTATCCTAGTATAGTTGGTCAGTTATTCACAGAACTTTGAGTAGGGAATGTTTAAAAGAAAAAATTATATATGAAAACCTTAAACTCTTTAAGACAGATAATTGTATATTCAGCCTGTCTTTTAAGTATTGTCAGAGACCCTTTCTTTGAGTATTGGTTCTGCAATTGGAATTTAATGTTGTCTTTTTTCCATAAAACATATCCTATTATATCAAAGATGCTCCTTAGTTTCTTTAAAGTGAAGTTAGAATTTTAAAACAAAGTACTCAGTAAAGAACCCGTCTAAATTTTAACCTCTAATTCTTCTAGTTTATTCTTTTAAATTCTTGTTCATACCTGCATCACAAAGGCATTGTTTCTCTTGTGGATCGTCCACATTGGGTCTTTCTGGAGCATTCAGTTTAGTTTTCATTAGAAGTAACTTTCTTTTTACACTCCATATTTTCTTGGTTAATATTTAACCAAGTAACATAATTACAGTAACATGTATAACAGACAAAAGCTAGTTTGAGAACAGCACAACTGGTTTTTTGGTAGGTGCATGGCCGAAATAGAGGATGCCGGTGTTTGTGGAGCCAGGGGTGTGCAGCTCCCCCTTGCTGGCTGCAGGCTTGCAGTAGACAGGAAGTATCAACAGATTTGCTTTGGCAAAAACAAGATGGAGCGCACTGGTTAACCCAGTGAGTAAGCTTAGTGGAGGTTGCAGGTTTTTAATAAACTCATCTCTCATTGTATATTTGCTGGGTGGGATTTTTTTTTAGCTGATTTTACAATTTTAGCCATTTTGATGACGGAGTAATTTTGAAAATCAGTTTTATTTAACCTCTTGTGTTTTATTGATTTATTCGTATTTATATCTCCAGTTACTCTCAGAAAAACATTAAAATGTTTGTAGTAAGATACAGATACAAGTTAAATTTTTTACATGCAACAATTTAAAAAATGTATTTCAGAAAGCTTAATATAAGAATTTTTAGTAAGCCAGGCATGGTGGTGCACACTTGTAATTTCAGTACTTGGGAGGCTGAGACAAGAGGATCTCAGGTTCTTGGCCAGCCTCAGCTACTTAATGAGGTCCTCTGTAACTTAGTGAGACCTTGTTTCAAAATAAAGAATTAAAAAAATATATATAGGGCTGGGGATGTAGCTCAGAGGTAGAATGCCCCTGGGTTCAATCCCCAATATCCCTGCCCCCCCCAAAAGTAAACATTTTTAGTTGATTATTTATTACTGTGTTAACTTGCACCATAGTACAAATTAAGCAGTATGGTATGTTTTCTATGGTATACTACTACAATGATAGTATACTATAGTATATTATTATTAAAATTTTTTTCTAAAAATAATACTAAGCTTCTTTATGTTCTATTTCTCTTCTTTTTCTTCACCTTCTTCTTTGTATATTTGTTAGGAACTTTTTTTCCAAAGATATTTGATTATGGTATAAGACAGCTAATTTAAGCATCTGTTTATCACTGCTTGGCTAGACTAAATGTAAAATTTCAATTGAATTACCTCTCAAGAGAGTTCTGAGCTCTTAGGGTAAAACACATCATTTTCTTTTCTCTCCCCTGGGATTGTCAGCAGAAAGAATTCATCTAAATAGTTTACATGCATTTTGAAAATGTTGTATCTACTGGACTTAGCTTTGTTGTTTATGGAACATTGCCAATGTAAATGGAATATCCACTTTGCTTGTTAACTCAAGTAAGATAATGTTATGTGGTAATATGTGTATAAATTATAATAGTGAATAACTTTTGCTGATAGTTAACTTATAACCAGTGTTTGTATTAACAAATAAAATATCTTCATCTTTTTTAAAAATGTAATTCCAAACCCTAGGTGCTTAATCATGCATTCATTCATTAAATATCTATTGAACAATGACTGTATATACAACTTCATATATTCCAAAATTAAAATACTCATTTTGAAAACTTACACTGTCCCTTTGTCCTGAAAGAGTTTTGGATTATCCATGCACTTGTATCTGTTTCATAAAGACTTAAGAAATGTTATTGAATAATTAAAAATATCAATAAACAAATTCAGTGAATACTGCATGTCAGGCACTAGAGGATATAGTTGGTGTAGATGAATTCCTGAGGAGCCTTCAACTTTATATAATGTATATTCCTTTTTTCAAATACAAATTTTATAAAAAAGACACTATAATTTACTTTATTTTATTTGACTACAGGAATTTTGAAAATATTCTAAAAAGAAAAAGAAAACAATTAAACTTGATTGCTCTAGTTTTTTTATGTTACAAAAAAATGACTTTTAAGGCACAAATGAAATCTTCCAACATACTAAAATATTAAACCTTAACCTGGTAAAATATATTGTCAGATTATTAGGATGAAAATATTTATTACCTCTAATTGTCAGTCCTGCCATAAAATTTAGGTTGGTTTTTGCAACACATTGTTTCTTGCAAAATCCCAACAGAGAGAGAGAGAGAGAGAGAGAGAGGCGCAGAGAGAAGGAATGTTGGAACGTGCGTGCCTGCACCCATACTGTTAAGGCAGGCAGTATGGAGGAGCTATGCAACTTGTAAATGTGTATGAATATGGCATGTGTTGTGACTTGTCAGAATCTCTTCGAAGCCAAGGTTTCCTTTCACTGTACCAAACTTTACATTCCAAGTCTTTTCCTCTCGGTGTCTCTGGCTTCCGTTGGCCCAGCGGCTAGCTTTCCTTCACGCCATCAGTTGCTCCGTCGCTTCTTTTTCGCCCCAGTGGCCTGGTGGTCTTCTGCTGTGATTCCTGCCGCTCCCTTCGCACTGATCTCCTTGCCCCAGCGTGGCCCGGCCTGTGTGATCCTTGTTTCCAAGGTTACCCCTCCTCTTCCACCTCCAGCTTCTTGCCTCTGTCTTGCCCATGTCAACATTGTATTTGATGTTCCCAATCCTTATTAGCGTCCTTCTTATATAAATTGATCTTCACAATGGAAATACCACTTCTTTTAATATTTCTACATACTCCCAGGTCATCCTTCTCAAAAGACCTCTGCGAAAAACAGAAAGGGATCTTAATTTCTCCTTTATTTGCCTTTAACCTAACATTTTCAACAGCAGAGTAGGAAAAAAAATCATATTACTTGAAATGTAATCTTCTACCATATCATCAGAGGAATTGCACATTATGTTTTATCTGTACTAAAATTATCCTTTTTCTTTCCTATTTTTGTTGTGTTACAATAAACTCAAAATTGATAATTAGTCATTCTAATAGAAGCAATAGTATGTGATCCAAATTAATATTCACTCTCTCTATTTGAGTTTGGAATGTGGCACATTTTAAAAACATTTCCTTCCCTAACCAGTATACATTCTTCAATGACATAATTACCATCAGCAGGGAGAGTCAGCACATTGGGTTGAAGAGCAATTAAGAAAAATATTACCAGTGGGCATGGTGGCGCATGCTTGTAATCCCAGTACTTGGGAGGCTGAAACAGAAGGATAGCAGGTTCAAGGACCGCCTCAGCAAGTAGTGAGGCTCTCTGCAACCTAGTGAGACCCTGCTTCCAAATAAGAAATAAAATCGGGATGAGGAAGTTGCTTGGAGGTGAATGCCTCTGAGTTCAATCCCCAGTACAAAAAAGAAGAGAAGAGAAAGAGCAGGGCGGGGAGGGGAGAGATATTACCATATAAGGTAGAAAAATATTATATGGAAAGTCAAAATCAACTAAATATTAGTGGCCTTTGTCATATCTCAGTGTGTCTGATTGTTTTTTCTTTTTCTTTTTATTCTGGGGATTGAACTCAGGGGCCTCAATCCCCAATCTGGTAGAGGTTACATAATGAAGATATAGGATAGTGTTTAAATTATTCTGTTTTGCAGAACTTTTTGTGCTATAGGATTCATATTAAGAAAATAAAGATTTTGATTGGAAGCACTTGAGTTGTATCCTAAGTTATAAGGGATTATAAAACTTTTTTAATTTTAATAAATTGATCTCAAAGTAATTCACATTTAAGATGCCATGTTTTAATTTTATAAACCTTTTTTTGTATATGTGGTACTGGTTATTGAACCCAAGGATGTTCTGCCTCTGAGCTATACCCCCAGCCCTATTTTATTGTTTATCCTGAAATAGGGTCTCACTAAGTTGTGAAGGGCCTTGTGTTGCTGAGGCTGGCTGTGAATCAATCTACAGTCCTCCTGTCTCAGCCTCCCAAGTACTGAGATTACAAGTGTGCACTACCACTCCTGGCTTAAACTATTTTTTAAGATAATAATTCATGAAATAGTAGTATTAGAAATACTTATAATTTCAGCATGCTTATGGAAACTTCCCAGATGCTGAGATTGTTTTCTTTTAATGTAGACCAATAATCCAAAAATATGAATTTTTAGGCTACACACTTAGAGTTGCTAAGATCCATTGTATTTGATTATAATTAATTTTTAAGTGTATCATATTAATGTGTGTTTTTATGGTGATTTATCTAGGAATATGCTGTCATCATTATTATTAAAGCTATTTGTAAATGAATTTAGATACTGTAATACAATACTATATATTTTTTAGGTAAAGAAAAACTGAAAACAAATATTTTTAGAGTGTTTCCAAACCTCAGCATAGTCCATGCCACAAAAGTAAGGAGTCTTTCTTGAATGAAGTTAATTAGCCACAGGGCACATGTTGGTCACTCTTTAAAATTCTTATAAAAACAAAGAAATTAATTATCCAGTATGAAAACGAGTCCTACTCTTTCTGGCAAACATTCAATTAACTTTTTAGTGCTTGCTATTTAATGTTGTTTTTGACCAACCAACCATTGAAAACTACTTTCCTTTGAAATTGGGCTTGAATAGAAAACAATACTGTGTGTGGCTGTTGAGATGGTCAGTTTCATTTGGTCATCAGCTTTTTTCTCATGATCTTTGAATTCAATGGCTCATTATGTTTTAGACCCACCGTGAGATGTACAGTGAACACGGTTATTTTATGTATTTAGTGTTTAACAGAATTAACCTCTGAAATCTATTGGAAATGATCAGAAAAAAAATTATTTTATTTTTGAACTGGGGCATTCTACCTCTGAGCTACACCCTCAAGACCTTATTTTATTTTTTAAATTTTGAAACAGGGTTTCGCTGAATTGCTGAGGCTGGCCTCAAACTTGCAATCCTCTTGTCTCAGCCTCCCTAGTACTAGGATTACAGGTATGTACCACCACACCCCGTTCAAAAAAATCTTAAATTAGTATTTCATATTAAGACATTAAAAATATAATATTTTTAAAACTTTATAAGACTGAGGCTTGTGACAGTCACATTCAAATAATTTTTTCAGAAAATAGATATTTGGCTTTTTTAATGATATTTTAATCTCCTATATATATATCTGGTGTGGGGGGCTACTGGGAATGGAACCTAGGGGCTTCTGGATTATACCCCCAGCTCTATTTTATTTTTTATTTGGAAGCAGGGTCTTCTAAGTTGCTGAGAGCCTCACTAAGTTGCTGAGGCTGGCTTCAAACCTGTGATCCTCCTGCCTCAGCCTCCCGAATGCTGGGATTACAAATGTGTGCCACCACGCCCGGCTGGAGACCTTGTTTCTAAATAAATAAATAAGGTTGGGCGTGTAGCTCAGAGGTAGAAAGCCCCTGGGTTCAATCCCTAGTACCACAAAATTAATTAATTAATTAATTAATTTCTGGTAATGCACCAGTATTAGACAGAAAGTCATGTTCAAAAGTTTGTTGGCAAGTACTAGTCAGGCAAAAGGAAATTTAATAGTGAATTGTATCAGGGAAATCAAAAGTTCCCTTGGGTTAGTAGTTACTCTATAAAAAAATTTTTTTTGTCGCTTGAGTACTTTAGAATATATTTGTGATGTTTTACCGCTTACCTACCCCCCGCCACTTTCCTTTAGTCTTTCCTACTGAAGTTATAGTTTCATAATATCTCATCTGTAATTTCAGTGTTGGGTGGTAACATTACTCTCAGTTGTTGGAACATCTTCCTAACCAAGGGTAAAACAAGATATCTGATGTTGCCCACATTTAAATGAAGCAGGACTGGATCATTCAGTATCCAGCGCTTAGCGACAAAGCTACCAAAGCAGGTGGTAGCTGCAGCTCCATTCTTATTCAAAGGAAAAAAAAAAAAAAACATGTTTGATTCGAGGGAAGGCAATTTGCTGATTAAGACTATTATTCCAAAGCTCTCTTCTTTCAGAGGAGGGAAAAGAAAAAGAAAAATATAGAGAGATCTAGAAAAATGACTGTTTTACAGAACCTTACAGGTTTCTGCTAATTTGCTATTACTTTGTATTTTGAAGTGAAAAGGCGCCTTATTCTTTCATTGGTCTCTTATAGCAGCTTGACATCCCTAACCCAATAGTATGTTTTTATCTAGGACTTTGACATACGAAGTCTAGCATTTCTGTGCCTCCTTACTTTCTCCCTTGCATTTGGGGCTGACACGTAGGTGACTATTACCGGGTGACCAGTGTTCCCTGGGTCAACAGGTTTCGCTTCCTGTAGGCCTGAATTGCTTAAACAATTTAATATTTTTTGCAAAAATCAAAAACCTAGGTTGTGCACACATGGAGTGACAATAGAGAACACTGAGCTCCTCCCAAGTTAAAAATCTGCCCCTTTTGCACCTCCGGTTAGCACACTGTGCCTCTGAGGTCCTACAGAGCCGATAGCCCTTCAGGAGATTTGTCACTGAGACTAGACCTAGATCTCAGAGTTGAAATGCTAAGTGATGGGTCATTGAAATCCAGCACTGCCCAAAGTATGCTGTGCATATGTCTGCTGGCAAGTGAGGTCCTCTTAAGTGAAGAATGAACACTTAGGTGTTGTCTTTTGTATTTGAAGGTATATTAGAAAAATATAACTACTATAAGGATCTTGTGGTTTCACCAGTGAAACTTTACCCTTAGAATAAGGGTAAAGTGAATAGAAAGTAGTTCAAACTAGTTAATTTAAGAGGAAAGGGATAAAAAGTGATTCAGATGCTGCAGCAAAATTACAAAAAAGATTATGAAGATAATACAAAAATGCCAGAAGTTTGGGAAATACTGATTCAGTCTAGCCACAGGCAGAAACACCTTTCCCAATGTTAAGTGATTTATATCAGTCTTATAGTACTTTATCCATTGTCCTGTACACATATACTTATATGTATATATACATATGTACATACATATATGTATAAAATATGTCCCAGGTAAGCTCCTCCCTCCCTCTCTCTCGCTCTCTCTCTCGCTCTCTCTCTCTCAGGGTTGTGTGTCTTAAAGTTTAAGAACCATTGTTATAATAATGTGGAATAATGAAGGTTTTTCCCTTGTGGGCCAAGTGATTAGATCCACAGAGTTCACTCCAGAGCACTAGGGAGGTTGGACTAACAACACTGGGAGAGACCGTAGGACAAGAACTAGAAAGACAAGGTCTGTGACAATCCCCAGAAGCTGGTGAGGACCTGCATGAAAGCAGCAGTGACAGGACTAGAAAGAAGGGGACCCATTCAAGAGATGGTTAGAAATAGCACTGGCTTATAGCTGGGTGTTGCAATGTACACCTATAATCCCAGTACTTGGAAGGCTGAGACAGGAGGATCCGGGTTCGCGGCCAGCCTCAGCTACTTAGTGAGGCCCTCCGCAACTTAGTGAGACCCCGTTTCAAAATAAAGAATAAAAATAGGGCTGGGGATGTAGCTTGAAGGTAGAATGTCCTTGGGTTCAACCCCCAGTACCACACACACACACACACACACACACACACACACACACACACAAAATAGTACTGACTTGGAACACAACCTGTAGAAGTGGCCCAATGCCCATGGCTACAGGTAATTCCCCATCAACACCTTTATTCTGCATTTCTCAATTGCTTTAATTCCATGGTTCCCTTCTTTCTCCTTTGCCATCCCTTCTTGTATAAGCATAGACATGTACTTTTTTTAAAGCAAGTGTCAAAAATTCAAATGCTTTCCAGAACTGGCATTCATGAAAATGATTAAGGGGAGCTGGTGGTAGGGATCTTGGAACCGGACAGTGCCTTTTCTGTCTAGAGTGGGTGCCTGTTGCTTGGCTCAGCGTGCAGGAATATACATTCTAAGTTGACAGGTTTTTCAGTTTTCGAAATAGAAACTAGAAATTCAAATTACTACTTCAAATCTCCTAATTTAAAATGGAACACTTTACTTGAAATTCTAACAGTAGCTATTTCATAGATGGCTATGAAAATTAAACAAGTTAATAAATGCAAAGGTCTTAGACTAGTACCTAACACCTTATAAAGGTCACCTGTGGGGCATGATAGTGCACACCTCTAGTCTCAGGACTTGGGAGGTAGACAGGAGTATCACAGGTTTGAAGCCAGCCTCAGCAACATCGGAAAGCTCTTGGCAACTTAACAAGACCTGGGAAGAAAGAAGGGGAGGAAGAGAGGGAAGGGAAGGAAGGAAGGAAGGAAGGAAGGGAGGGAGGGAGGGAGGGAGGGAGGGAGGGAGGAGAGGGAGGAAGGGGGGGAAGGGAATAGGGCTGGGGTTGTAGCTCAGAGGTAGAATGCCCCTGGGTTCAACCCCCAGCACCATACAAACACACAAAAAGGCCATCTGTCGTTACCTAACAGCATCACCTCCATCGCCATCCTCATATCCACCCTTTTTCTTCCTAAACCTGAGTCACAGCTGCTGGAGAAAAGTACCCGACTTTTTCTGTGTTACAGAACATCCAGGTTACTCTTTCCGTGCTGCCAGAGCCGCAAAGCACTTAATGAGACAGAAGCTGATATCAAACATTTTTCAAGCCACAGAACCCTTTCTTCAACAAACATTTACACGGAAACCTGATATGTAAGAAAGATTAACTTGGATCAGCTCTGTTTGAAGTGGTTATGGGTAGTTGCATCTCTACTAAAGCAGGGGTTCTCAAACTTTAGCTTGCATCAGAATCATTTAGAGATGTTATTAAAGCACAGATTTCTGGGCTCAACCCCAGAGTTTCTGAGTCAGTCGGTCTGGGATGGGGCCCAAGAATTTGTACTTATAACAAGTTTCCTGGTGATGCTGCTGTTGCCTGGTATGGGGGGGGGGGGGGGCGGAGAGAACCGCAATTGGGAACTGTTGTGCTAGAGGCTAACAGTTTTATATCCCAGGAGACTTGATTTGAAAGTCAAAGAGTTGAGGAAAGCATTTTACACATCCGCTGTAACTGTGACTATTTCTTCTTCCTTGGAGACCTGCTGTCCTAATGCGCTTGGTGGTCAGGCCAAGTGTGGTCCAGCTTTCTATGAATGCCAGTTCATGGGCCACATTCTAGATCTATTGAATCAGAATGTCGGGGGGCCCAGGGTCTGTGTGTTTAAGACCTCTCTCATTTAGATTCTTACACATGCCACAGTTTGAGAACATATTCTAATCAGAAGTCAGGGGAAGCTTAAGAAACTACCCATGGATACAACTAAATTTACCACTTTCAGGGATTGTATCCCTCAGAACAGCACTTCGGACAAATTAAAGCCCATGATTCTACCAGAAGCTTCCCTGGCCTTGCTGTACTGGTATCATTAGATAAAGTGCTACATCAGTTGACCTAATTTCAAAAAATGATACAAAGTAAAGAAAATGAAAAAATAGGAGGCTGAACCCACTATGTAGAAAGGATGAATTGAATTTTAGAAATATTTGTTCTCGATAGCAGTGCATCCAGGACAGAAAGAGATGGACACTGCTTGATGCTCTAACACATGCCAGGCCCTTCCTAGCCGAGTGATCCTCCTATGGCAGCGTGGGGGTCACAGTGTGAAGGAGGGGAAGGCATCTCCGTTACACAATAGGAATCTGCTAGGGACTGGCAGTGCTGGGATTTGAACTCCTGCTACTCTGTCCTCTTCGTTATTGCTTCCCTCTACTAACAGGGTCCTTTCACCCTCTCCTTGTACTGAGCATTACTATTTGTAAACACTGAAATTTCCCTACTTTTATCCAGATATGAAGTCTATAATAAAGATTTGTTGTATGTATGATGTGTTGCAAATGGGTGACACTACAATAAGAAAACTCCTAAATATCAAAACTTTGGAAATTATTTCTATAGTATATTAATTTTAATGTTAAACTAATTTTTTCAGAGGTATTAAGATAACCATTAACCAAAAGCTAGGAATAATTTGTTGAATTCTGAATTGAATTTATATATTTGTATATTGAATCATAAACTAGATCAGGACTTTTAAATAAGTGTGTGTGTGTGTGTGTGTGTGTGTGTGTGTGCACCCACGTGCACATGCGCCAATAAGTTCAAACAAGAACTAACATAATCTCTTAGTTTGTAAATAGCAAAATTTCTTAGTTTGTAAATCTCAACCTCACTAAAAGTGGGATAGCCAGACATTTGTGCCACTAGTGTGACACAAAAAATAACACCTGTAAGGTGTTCTTGCCAAATAACTGAAGCTGAATATGAACAAGGTGAGGCCCAGCTACAGCTTATAGGGAGTGCAGGGGATAGAGAGAGAATGACACCGTGAGGAAGGGAGCACCTCAGTCCAGAAGGGGGGATTCAGCCAAACTTGTGGCCTTGGCTCTTCAGCGAATGAATGACTTGAAAAAAAAGAGGAGGGGAACAATTATTACTTAGGAGATTTACGTAGCATATCAGAGAATTACAGTATGTGGCCTTCAGCCAACCCAGGATTGTACATAGTTGTCTTCTTCTAACAATGGTATTTTTCTATTTTGTTTAGTATTTGAGGCATATTCTTTCATATATGATAAATATGTTTGAAGTAAGTTAACTGAAAAAAAGAAATTGAATTGGGTTCATATTCAGTTGTCCCATTTCTTTAGAAGTATCAGCAATATGTTATATACTGGAAGGAACACAGGCTTCGGAACTATATGGACCCGAGTTCAAAGCCTCACCTCTCCTGGCAGGTTCCTTCCCTCAGCATACAGCACACATCCCGAGTCCTTCCATCTGCTCACAAGTAGAAGCATATCTTTTGACATGGCGGATACTCCAGTGAATGTAGCAATGGTCTTTCCCAGGTGGTTCCTACATTTCAGTTGGGGAAACAGATAATATAAAAGTAACTAAACATTTGGTAAGATTCCAGGCATAAGAAGTGCTGAGTGAAAAATAAAGCGAGGAGCGGGGTGAGGTGGGGCGGGCATCCCCCAGGCCAGCACACTCGGAGCAGGCCCAGCCAGCTGTGCTGTTCTAGGGATGGCGGGCCGAACTCTGTGATCTAAGAGAGGCTGGAGAGAAGGCAGTGGATGAGCGTGGCCAGGGAGATGGATTTGAGTGGGAGGCAGCAAACTGTCCTTAGCCGGCCATACAGTGGGGTGGGTTTTGGATTTTTTCTGATCTAAGCGTGGTTTTGGTCAAGGGCGTGCCATGGTCTAACTTTTTCAGGAGCCTCACCCTGTCCGCTATGTGGAGGGCAGAAGGTGGAGGCTGGCTTGGGAGGCTGTTGCGAGGCCAATGGCACAGTTGGTTTGTCCTTCAGAGGTGGCAGTGGAGGGGCTAATAAGTGGACCTGCTCCTGGCTTGCACGTGGGGTATGTGAAGGAGTTTGATCCGTGGAAGGAATCTAGGCTGGGAGTGAGTGTGCGGTGCTGAGTGTGCGGGCGGGTCAGACTCCGCCATCCCTCCAGTCAAGGCTGGGAACGGAGGGTGGGAGGTGGGGTGGGTGCGCGGGCTCAGGCTGCGCACTCCATCCACCTCTGCAGCTAAGTTGTAGTCCCCGTGTGTGGACGCTGTCTACATCCTGTTGCTTAGGATCCCTTGAACAGCAGTGGAGAGGACAGTGAACCAGGCATGAAGTCTTGAAAAAGTGATGAGGTGTAGCCCTGTAGGCCCAAAGATGGTTGCTATAAGGATGAGTAGCAGGTGTTTCCACCAAAGGAACTGCAGATGATGGGAGGGAAAACATCAGAAGCAAAATGAAGAGCCAGGAGCTTGCCCACCCCCCTCCAGACAGTTTGGTATCTGCTATTTGGATGAAAGAATGAGTTGTCGCCTGTTGAGGGGGCTGCAGTGGAAGTAGCATCCTCGTTGGCCTAACAGGAAGGTGAAGGCCACTTAGGGGAGATCCCACACATCAGGGAGACTCCTCCAGTGACGGGGGCGGGCGGAGGTTGAGTCAGCCTGGAAGATCAGGAAGATCCATGGAAGATCAGGATCCAGGCGATGATGGAAGGATACGTACATCCTGGGAGGCCGAGCCTCTGGCTGGGGAAATAGGGGGTGTAAAGTACATCATCGCAGTCTCAGTTTTCTCCTGGGAGGGACCATCTGTTTCACGTAGGTCTCTTCTGGGGCGTGGTCTCTTTCGCAGTTTGTGAAAATGAAGTAGGATTGGTCCCAGGAGAGGGATGCTCATCCCAGGAACTCAGAGGTAACACCTTGCTTACATCTTGCAGAGGGTGCTGTCCTGGTGTTGCATAGTTGCACTGTACATGTGAGAAAATCATGTGGCCTTCCTCAGGCCTCGGTGTTTTCACCTGTAAAATGGAGATAAGTCTAATCTTGCAGGTATTTAAGATTTAGCAATAATCTGGACACTGAAACTCAGTAGGGGCTGGGTTATATGGGCGCTTAATGACTTTTTGTCCTTGAATGTACATAGAAAAATATTTTGTACATTTCTAGTCCTCCCTCATATTCTGTCATGGTTTTTTCAATTGTTGATATTAACATCAAACTGTTTTTAATTTAAAAATACTTTTATTCAGATACTTGGTCCATCCGTAGGGTTAAGCGAATGCTGTGTGTGAGTTTGTGTGAGTCCAATCTTTGTTATAATGGTGATCTTTTCATGCTGTACATTTTGTTTGATAAAATGTATTTCTAGCCATCTTATCCCAAATAAAGTCATATTGATTTTTGTATAAGATATAATGAAGTACAAAATAATCTCCCAGTGTCTATTCTGTATTATTCACAGAAACAATTTCTAAAGAACAAGCCCGAATTTGTACAATATAAATGCCTTATCTTGTTTATTTGATACAAACAGGCATTTTTAAAGTCAGACCAGAGATAAAAATCACAGTTAATTGTTTTTGTTCTTTAAAATAATGTAGTTAAACCTGAAAAGCTTTTTTATTTGCAGTTAAAAACATTTTTGAAATAAACTTATCTTCTTACTAAATATTTTAAGGAAATTTGGTAGCATTGAAATCAACTGAGACTGTTTTTGTCCAGTTAGAAAGTTAATAATTTTTTTACAGTGATTTATACTGTAGCTAAAAAGACGTTGCTAGTTTTCCCAATCTTAAAGCTGACTGACCTTCCATTTGAACCCAGCTATAATGTAAACATTTTCTCGAGATGGTTAGGGCTGGGCCGCCAATCTGGAGGATATTAGTGGGGTTCTCTTTGAGGGAAGTCAAAATCCCTGGATAATTCTCAGGAGCCTATTTTTTTTAGGCCAAAAGCTGTCTCAGGCATAATATATTTCTTAGTTTTTCCTTGGTTTTGTTAATAATGCCTACTGTGTCCCCTGGAAATCTAATTAGTAAAAGATATAATTAACTTTACTTTGAAGTTGAAGGTAAGAGAAGTTTTATTTGGTAGTTTTTCTATCCTTTCCACTTTAGTTGGTGAAATGTAATGTAGCATTCAGGCTACTGAAGTTGAGGTTATTCCCCTCTTCCCTTTAAAAATTCTTTTTTTTTTTAGTCACCTATTACTTATCCAAAATAGTTTTGCTCCAAACTAATCTAAGTACTGTATCAACTCCCTTTAATCTGCTCCCCCTCCAACTTCTGAGATCTGCTGAGCAGTGTTTTTTCAAACATCAGGTCATGACCCATTAGTGGTTGTTAAATCAGTTTAGTGGGTCGAAATCAACATTTAAAAAAAAAAATTAGAATACACCACTCATAGTAAGGGCAAGTATTATCTGATAATACTTTTGTTGGGTTTCTACAGATATATTTGTGTGAGTCTACATATAAGTATGAGAAACGAAATACTTTGTTACTGTGGATCAGTTACCATTCAAGGGTTGAAAACTTGCTACATAGAATATTTCAGGTCAAAGTTTTCTGGTCTTTTTGGTAATTATTTGCATTTTTAAAATCTTGAGCTGTCAACTATATGGCTGATACCATTGTTTCAGAAAAAAATTAGAAGGCAAGTTTTTTAAAAACAAACTACATATTTTTAAAAGGGTGATTTTTCTATTCTAATTCAATAGTATCATATAATCAAAAACTAAATGTCAGAGCTAAAAAAAAAATTCTACTTCTCTTAACTCAAGAAATATTTAAGAATATCATGCTAGTTAATAGGTATATTGAAACATATATGTTATAAATTATCATCTCCAAGAAATTGCAGTAAAATTTTTGACAGGCCCATATTGGAATGTATCATGTTCATATTTATTTTGTTTTATCTCCTTAAAAAATGGTTGCCTGTCCATTCTCCATATTCAAATTCAAAAATATTTTTAAAAGATATGTTTGCCTCTTGAATGTCGTCAGATTTCTCAAGCCTGTAATTGAGTATTTCTTCCTAATTGAATTTTTCTGCTTATTAAATAAACAAGCTATCATTGAACTATTGTTAATTGCTAAAAGTCTTTGGACTAGGTTTGTATTTGGTTCCTAATATGGTAGATGTCTTTATTGCTCCTGGAATCAAAGGAGGACCAATTTGTGAGTTTTAAACTTATAGGATTTTCCCATCGTGAAATTTGTACTATCATAATCCCAGCTCCAAATTTCACCAAACCTCTTTCTCTTCTATAAAACATAGATGGTAATCAAGTTATATTCCAAATATCAAACAGATGCCTCAATATCTTTTTATATCCCCAAGACATTGCAAATCATAATGTGCTGATTAATAATATGGGACATGATGTTTTTCTGTTAAGTACTATTGAAACAAAAGTACAACATGCAGAAACTACTGCCTAGTGATTAAGATTTAATTGAGATTCAAGCCAGTAATGTACTCTTTTCTCATTTAAGTAATAGGTTTGTAAAGCAGATGACTAGAATCTCTCTGTCTCGTGCGTGTCTTGGGGGTAGGGGGGGACTGAAGATTCTCCTCTGAGCTATACCCCCAGCCTTGTTTTATTTCTTATTTTGAAACAGGGTCTCACTAAGTTGCTTAGGGCCTCTCCAAATTGCAGAGGCTAGTCTCAAAACTGTGATCCTCCTGTACCAGCCTCCCAAGTACTGGGATTACAGATGTACATCACCATGTAGAGTTGCTAGCAATCTCTTGATCATAGTTTATTGATTAGTTATTGATGTTTGACTACAGGTGCCAGTTTTATATCTTGGGGTACATATTCTATTTTCAAGTTACAGAGTAATAATGCTACTCCTTGAAACATTTAGAGCCACTTGGGAGTTCATTTTATCATAGCAGTATCACTTTAGAGATAAGAAAAGCAGATTAAAATGCATAATTGGAGCATTGGTTTATATCTCCCAACTTATACATTTAAACCACTTACTAATGTTAGTTTCTCCCTATGTATATAAATCATCTATATAAACTACTCTGCCGAACAGTTTTCTCATCCTATCTTTATTGAAAGTTTTTTCTTTTGATATGAGTAATCACAAGTTGTGATTATGACAAAAACTCCAATTCAAAGTGAAGGCTGACATTCTATAGCTTTGATTCATAGTGTATGAATAAAAATAGATTCATACTAAGAATAAGCTGTCAGATGTAATTAAAATTTGCTTTATGTCACATCTTAAGTAATATAATATGGTTTGTGTGTCTGTCATGAAAATAGACTCTTGTGTACTTTGGGGTGGAACTTTACTTAATGTCTTCATTCTATAATATTGCTTGCCTGAAAACCAATGCTAATTTTCATCCCAATGTTTACTGCATCATTATGTTTAAAATGTCTCAAAATCAGCTTAGTCACTTTTTTCTGGCTTCATTTTATTTTTGAAGTTAGTATCATTGTTTGCTATATAGCCAAAAAAACAAACAAACAATCCAACAAAACTTTTTTCCCCTCTCCCAGTTGCTTTGGTGCTCATCGTGAATTGAATAGATTAGTTGATGCATGATGATAAAACTTTCATGAAATACAAAGTATGCTTGAAATACAAACAAAATATGGACTCCCCCAATTATTTTTTACTCACTATACAAATATTGCTGTAGTTCATTATCCACTGTGTTGGAATAAATAGGGAAAGAATTCAATTTTTGCACACATGATTGACTTTTATACAGAAACCAAGGATAGATGTCTTGAATAAGAAATTTGTATAGAGCTATCATTTGATAAGAAATAATAATGAAACCTTATTTTCATTCTGAAAATAGTAAAGTAGCATTCCAAGGTGTAGAAGACATTTCAGAGCCAGGTGTGGTGGTGCACGCTTGTAATCCCAGTACTTGGGAGGCTGAGACAAGAGGATAGCAGGTTTGGGGACAGCCTCAGCAAGTAGTGAGACTCTCATCAACCTAATGAGACCCTGTTTCAAAATAAAAATGAAATAGTGCTGGGGGGTATAGCTCAGAGGTAGAATGCCCCTGAGTTCAATCCTCAGTACCACACAAAGAAAAAATTTTCAGCTTGAATTTTATAATATGTGATAGACAAATTAGGACGGTTGAACCAAGCAGCTGACAATATTTAGGTTATCATTTCATAAAAATAAAATTCCTTTTGAGCACTCTGATACCATTAAAAAGAAAATTCCCATTGCCTTTTCTATAAACGTGAATAAGTTTGTATATATTATTTTAGACAATGTTAGTTAGTTACTATTCTGTACTTGGTTCCAGGATATTTGGGAAAGTATGAGGGAGAAATGGAATGCCAAAACTTCTTTTCAGTGTAGTAAACAAAATTTTATTTTGTGCTAACCTGATAGGAAAGTTTATTGGTATAAAAATACTGAGGAAAGTGGCAGTTCTCCGCTAGCATGTTAGCATGTTTGGTGTGTGTGTGTGTGTGTGTGTGTGTGTTTGTGTGTATGAGATAGATAGATAGATAGATAGATAGATAGATAGATAGATAGATAGATAGATAGATAGATCAATTGATCCTGAGGCTTCGTGGCCATCCTCAGCTACGTAGTGAGGCACTCCACAACTTAGTGAGACCCGGTTTCAAAATAAAGAATAAAAAATAGGGCTGGAGGTATAGCTCGGAGGTAGAATGCCCCTGAGTTCAATCCCCAGTACCACAAAATAAAATAAAATAAAATAAAATAAAAGAACATCTGAGTAGTATGGTCTTTTTGTTCTATAAAGCAACTCATTTGACATAATGGTTGTCTATGCTTCCCTTTTCATTTAGGAATTTGAAATTCCCTGTGATCTTTGCCTGTAAAAGTCCAGTAACCTGTCTATCAAATAATAACAGACATAGAAGTCAAGTGTGTAGGTCATTTACACATCTTTCTATGAATATACCTACCTTTTTTTCTTTAACCTTTCTCAACATTAAATTTATCTTTTGGTGAAAGTTAAGAGTTTACTATCTTTGTAGTGACCCTAGAAGTGAACAAATATTCTTTAAAATTTTTTTTTTTTTTTTGCGGTACTGGGGATTGAACTCAGGGGCATTCTACCTCCGAGCTATATCCTCAGCCCTATTTTTTATTCTTTATTTTGAAACCGAGTCTCACTAAGTTGCAGTGTGGCTGGCCGCGAACCCGGATCCTCCGGTCTCAGCCTCCCGAATGCTGGGATTACAAGCGTGCGCCACCACGCCCGGCTCTTCTTTAAAATTTTTTAAATGTGCACATTACAGAAAAAAAATTGCAAAGTAGAAAAGAAACACCCATTATTTCACCACCTTAATACAACTCACCTTTTCTTTCCTTCTTTCTCTCTCTCTCCTTCCTTTCCTTCCCTTTCTTCCTTCCCTCCCTCTCTCCTTCCTTCCTTCCTCCCTTCCTCCCTCCCTCCCTCCCTCCCTCTCTTTCTCCTTTCTGTTCTCCCCACACACACACACACACACCTCCAGGTAAATCAACTTTAAAACACAGGAAGATCTCTTGTTCTTTAGTTGTCACATTAGCTTCACGCTAACATAGCACACAAATATGTTTACTTCTTTTGTTTAAAAGCTAAGCTGTTCAGAAATTATATGTTCTTAAAAATTCTACTTTTTGGATAGAATCAGTTTATTGATACCCATCTTACTACTGTTTTATGCTTTTAAGAGTGAAAAATGCCCTACAGCCTTAATGCTCAAACTGTATAAGTAATTCTTTTTAAATTCACTTGTACAAGGGTGTAAGGTACCAAACTGTAACCCTTAGGAGCCTACCAAGATGTTAACTAATACTGGCAATCTAACATGTCTCTTGCCAACCTTAGGATAAAGCTCTATCCTTAATCTTTGCAAATATGTAAATGACTAGAATTGTGTTTTTTACTGATTCATAAAGAATTGTGTTCCTTACACATTTGCTCTCACAAAAATTGAGCAAGGAAGTTTGTGTCCCCAGCACAAGCATGTGGCACTCTGGTTGCTGGCAGGCAAGACTCTAGTCCTTGAGCTGAGCATTGGCTTCTACCCTGGCTTCGTTCTCACCTTACTTTTACTGGTAGGGTAACGAGTAAATGTGTGTGGATGTTTTGTCTCGAGGACATTGAAGTTTGGAAGTTTTAGCCTCTTTTATAAATATGGAATGCTTCTCGTCTGACTTGGGTGTTTGTAATAACAAACATAAATAGTTATCTTTGGAAAACAAAATTTCTTACTATTTCCTATCCTGATTTGTTTAGCTGGAGTATATACTGAAATCACAAATTAAACTGTTAAGATTATTAAATGCTTGTGGTTGTTATAGTTGTGTATAAAATTTGCTTTAAAGAGGATTTTGTTAGCCGGGCATGATAGCACACGCTTGTAATCCTAGTACTTGGGAGGCTGAGACAGGAGGATCACAGGTTCAAGGACAGCCTCAACAGTTCATGAGACTCTCACCAACTTAGCAAGACCCTCTTTCAAAATAAAAAGAAAATAGGGCTGGGGGTGTAACTCAGAGGTAGAATGCCCCTGGGTTCAATCCCCAGTATCACACACACAAAAAAAAGATTTTGTTAAGTCAGCTGTCGTGGCAGAAGCCTGAGTAATCCTCGTACTTGGGAGGCTGAGACAGAAGCCTCAGCAACTTACTAAGGCCCTCCGAAACTTAGACCCTGTTTCAAAAAATAAAAGAATAAAATAGGGTTGGGGTTGTAGCTCAGAGGTAGAGTACCCCGAGTTTAATCTCCAGCACCACCAAACAAACAAAAAAAAGATTTTATTAATAAATACTGAAAATCCAATCTAAAAAATAAAAAGTAAGAAATAACAAATATAGATACTCCTTTGATTTACCAAGACATTGGTTGTCATATGGAAGTTTTTTTTTTAAATAAACCAATCAAATAACTATAGATGTTAGTGGTCTGACTTCTGAAAGGGTGAATTAATTTGTAGGTATTCTTTGAATGATTCAGATTATTTTATGGTATTCCTCTTTGTTTACTAATGCCCTCAGTGGGTTATTGGTTCATCTTTTAGTATATCAGACTTTTTTAATAAACCAAGGAAAAAATGGAGTGTCTACTACAGTATCGTATATGTTATGGATGTTCAATAATTATTGCCATACGTGTGTGTGTGTGTGTGTGTGTGTGTAAATGTGTAACCCAGTAGTGGTATTCTGTATGTGGAAGATCCAAAGATGAAATAGCCTACCAATGAAAATATTATCAAGATGGGAAGTGGGGTTAAATTCATTATATTGGGATAGCTATGTGGCTTATTAGGTGATAGAGATACGTGGACTGCTCAGGCCTAAGTATTGTGAAGGGGCACTCATTCAGAACATTTTCTGAGTTAGTGTTATATATTAACCTTTCAAATCCATTGGGGTTAAAGTTAATTTTGCATCATTTTGAATAGTGAAATGTCAAAAGAGGAGGGTCATGAGCACAAGTTGTTTTGCCTTTGTGTATCCGTGGTGGCCTGGGACTTCTCCATTCTCCACCTGTATTTTCTTTTTGCCGCGTGCTCTTCTGAACCTCCTCCAACATGTTGGCTGTTGGAAGTCATCCAAGGAGTCCTTGCTAGTTGTCTTTAAATTATGAGAATTGTTAGCTCAGAAACTTCTGCCTGAAGATGTGGAAGGGAAATTCTCAACTCTGCCTTTCTCGGTGTCTCTTCCACCCCGCTCCCTACGTTCCTTTTTCTCTCATCCACCAGCATCTCCAGGCCTCAGTGCCGGGTAGAAATAGAGCACAGATTTTCATGAAGGTCCTAAAATGTAAGAAGATAATAGGTAATGATTTCTTGGTGATTTTAAAGTGGACTTCTTAGATATTTTTCTTTTAAGCCTATGTTCCCAAACCTTAGGTTATGATAACATTGTGTGTTCTTCAGTTTATATAAAGTTCTGGGCAATTAGGCAACAGTTATAAATGCCAAG
Source organism: Graphiurus murinus (assembly GCA_004027655.1). Classification (NCBI taxonomy): domain Eukaryota; kingdom Metazoa; phylum Chordata; class Mammalia; order Rodentia; family Gliridae; genus Graphiurus; species Graphiurus murinus. The sequence goes on from PVLC010016084.1 coordinate 24,329, forward strand.
CACTTATTTCATTTGTTCCACAAACATGGGCAGTTACTATACACCAGTTATATACAGGAGTCATGATGATATTTCCTACCTTCTCAGAGTATTGTTGCATTGTGATTGACCTCATGCATAAGACAAAAATTTAAATGGATTGCTTCTAACACAACATGATAAATGAACTGGGACCTTGAGTGTAACGTGCTACAGATACAGCATCAGAATATATTTTCCACATAAATTATTGTCCTTCATAGAATTATCATACTCTGTGTAGAGTCACAATCCTGAAAAGATCCTCTGTAGATTTATGTCTTAGTTTCTTTTTGGAAAAAGTGAGTCTTAGAAATTTAACTAGGGGCATGTTTAAAAATAGGGCTGGGGATGTAGCTCAGAGGTAGAACGCCCCTGGGCTCAATCCCCAGTACCACAAGAGGAGGAGAAACTTGTGATCAACTGCAATGCTGACCCAGTTAGCATTAACTTGTTTTTCTTATTAATCCCATTTTCTCTTGACCCTACATTTCCTAAGTTCCCCTTCCCACCATGTCTTTGCACTCTGGGAAAGACAAAAGTACCTGTATCAGTCAGTGTGACAGTTGATCCCATTTACAATTATGGAAAGAATAGGTCTGTTCACTAAAGAGTGGTGTCAGTTTTCACCTGGTCTGATATTTCCCTTTCCCCTTAGAAAACACAAGAGCTCATTGAATAGTGACCGCACTGACCACACTCGCTTCCACTCCACCAGAGAAACTGGCATCCCTCTGGTCAGTATTCCATCAGATAGCGCAAACCTCGGAAATGCTGGCTAAAGGTTTTCTGCAGCAAATATCCAAAAGGAGGGAGGAGAGAGACTGATGGAGTCTGAGTTTAGACGCTTTAACTATGCATCTAGAATCACCAATGAAACAAAAATATTTCTATCTTCTCTAGCTTAGTGTAATCCCCAATGTAAAGACCAGTTGTGTCAACCTCATTCTTAGTCCAAAATACACATGTTTAACTGATGCTGATTTCTGTTCTCCTTAATATTAAATGAGAAAGACTAGAAGGAAACCCATATCTGCTTAAATCCTTAGAGTTTGAATTTGACAGCCTTGCTGCCTAAAAAGAGGGAGGGGTGTTAAATAATAAAGCAAGCCAAAACATAGCTGATGACTTTGAAATAAGGTGGTATTGTATTTTCTTCAAGATTACCTTCATCTCTGTTATGTATTTGTATTATTGAAACACTGTTTCTTGAAATGTGCCCAGAATTTAGCTCAGAGAACACAAACAGTGGCATTTTGCTTTATAAAATGTCAGCTCCTGAAAATACAAATGGTGACATGAAGTAAACCCCAGATCAGAGGGGCACATTGGGAAGAGTTACCTCATCCTGCTCACATTCGTCAGCTTCTCAGGGCAGCAGCTCGGTGCACACCTCGGGAGTGCAAATGCCCAGTGTCAGCCAGGCTGCCTCCCCCAGGAAGAACAACATCTCCAGGGGAGTGTCTGTGCTTGGTTCCCTTTCCCTCCTCCGCTTTGTGCCCTTTCATCCTTTCCTCCATCTTACATCCGAATGGAAAGAAATCAGAGCACTATTCACGGTGATAAAGCGATAGTAAAATTTTCCTTAGCATTTACTTACACACACACACACACACACACACACACACACACACCATCTTTTATTGGCCTCTGGAGGTGATTCTTTCTGCTATCATCCTGGGAGTGGGAGAGCATAGATAAAACAAATATGTAGTACAGACTATAAAATTATGGAGAACATCTTAAGCCTGTTCGTCAGCTACTATATATTGGGGGGTAAAACGTGTTCTCGGATTTTACGAGCCATGACTCTTAGATGCACGTTTTCTTCCTGTCTCAGCTTTCTAGAATCCAGATGCATCTTGCAGTCACTGCCTGGCAGCTGCCGTGACATAGTTGTCATCGCCTGTGCACGTGCACCAAAACTCACTGCAGGATGAGTGTCAGTAGCTTGTAAGGAAATCCCAGAGATGCTCATTGAGCTCACAGGCTGTCCTCCTAACCTTCCTGGTGGCACAGAGATTGATACTGTGTGGTAAAGCATTGATCTTGACAACTCAGGGCTGAAAAATAACTCAGAAGAATTGCACATCAAAAGTAAGTTTTAGGACCACCGTATTTAACTTACTTCGTTTTTTCATTGTATAGATGAGTGATATATTAAAATCATAAGTCTAGAACATGTTTTTCAATTAGTATCAAGTAAAATTCCTAAGTGATAAAAATCCCTTTTTTGTAATTGAGGTTTTTTTCCTTAATGGTACATAAAATAAATGTCTTAAAATTGATAAATTGATGACTTTTTTTTTTTTTTTTTTTTTTTTTTTTGCGGTACTGGGGTTTGAACTCAGGGGCATTCTACCTCCGAGCTATACCCCCAGCCCTATTTTTTATTCTTTATTTGGAAACAGGGTTTCACTAGGTTGCGGAGTGCCTCACTAGGTAGCTGGAGCTGGCCGCAAACCCGGATCCTCCGGTCTCAGCCTCCCGAATGCTGGGATTACAAGTGTGCACCACCACGCCCGGCTTAAAATTAATGACTTTTTGCTGAGCGTGGTGGTGCACGCTTGTAATTCCAGTACTTGGGAGGCTGAGATAGGAGGATCATGACCAGCCTCAGCTACTTGGTGAGGTCCTCCGTAACTTAATGAAACCCTATTTCAAAATAAAGAATAAAAAACTAGGCCTGGGGGTGTAGCTCAAAGGTTGAATGTCGCTGGGTTCAATCCCCAGTACCGCAAAAAAAAAAATTGATGACTTTTTAGATTCAAATAAATTCAGCAGTTCTCCTTATGTATGATATTTGCTGAGAGGCGATCATTTGTTATTAAACACCAAATGCTATTAGCTTGCAACTGGTCTATTGATTCATTTCACAAACATTCTCCAGGCACTTACCATGAGGCAGGTACTGTTCTGGGAGATGGGAATATGAAAGTCTCTACCGCCGCAAAGCCTGTGTTCCAGGGGAAACAATAAATATTAATGACAGGTAACAAATACTAAAAAGAAAAATAAAGCTAGGTGGAGGAGCAGAGGATAATAGGGGTTATTACTGTTTTCTGTAGCTAATTCAGGGAAGAGTTCTATGACAAGTGAGAATTAAATAGGAATTAAAGGAACTAAGAGAGAACTCTGCAGCTGCGTGGAGAAAGGCCAATTCAAAGACCTTGAGGCTGGAACACATTTCGTTGATTTGAGGAACAGAGTGAGTGGGGGTGTAAGATTAAAGGGGGGGGGGCAGTGTCACGAGACGGACAGCCTTAGGAGGCTCTGCAGTAGAAAAGCGACATGCTGTTGAATCTCAGGCTGGCTCAGAGGCGGCCAGACCTAAGACCAGCCTGTGGGAATAATCTAGGAGACACATTAGTGCCTTGGATTGGTGTGATGGTTGAAGTTATCAAAGAAGTAATACAAGAAAACTTCCCGGAATTAAAGGACATAAATCCACATACTAAAGGAGCCTAAAATGTTCCTATAACAATGAGTGAATGAAAATGCACACCATTTTTAAGGAACATTATTGTGAAATTAAAGGACAACTCGAAAATAAGAGAAAATTTTACACACTTCAAGATCACATACACAGGATTGCCGTTCATAGTAGAATTAGAAGGAGTACCAGTGAAAGAAGGCAGTGGTACATGTCATCAGAACTTTGAATGAAATAATTCCAACCTTAAACTCTATATTTACCAAACTCTCAGGGATAGGGTAGAATAGGGACATTTTAGACATGCACAGCTGGAAAACATTTCCTTCCTATGCATCTGTTACCAAGAAACTATAAAGTGATTTGGTCTAAATTCAATTAAATCTAATAGATATTTGAGCACCCACTATATTTTTAGTGTGATGCCATGCATATAACTATCTTATGAATATTCATAGATTTAAATTGAAAGGTTCAGAAAACAAAGATGATTTAAGACACAGTGCATGCCTTTGACAAGCTTGCAGCTTATTAATCTTGGATAATCCATATAAATAACTATATATAAAAAGTAATAAGCGCACGTGTTCTCGTAAAGTTAGAAACTGCTGTAGGGTTTTAGGGACTGGAAAGCTCAAATCTGATTGGGAGCAGGGTTTCATGAAGGGAATAATGATTTAGGATATTTCTCATAAAATCAGAGTTTGACAATCAGGTATAGAGAGAAAAGCATTCTAGTCAAGAAGTAATATAACCAGAATTACAAAAATGAAAGCTCACCTCCCCATTGAAGAAGTAGTCCAGAGCTGCTGGAAGGGAGGGTAGGCAGGAGACTATTTTGAGAGCCACAGATAGCAGGCTGGTGGGGAGAAGTTCATCCTTAGCTCCTTGGGCAGAGTAGGAGTCATGGAGAGCTTTCCTCAGAGAGCTGTCTTTCAGAAGGATTAATCTTGCAGATTGACCACGTTTTTGTCCCCTAGACGGAACTCACTAGCAGGTGTATAATGTTTGTTGAATTGAACTTTAGATAAATATAATGAAAGAACTTCAAGAGGAAAGGCTAGATAGAGGGTGATGATTACTTGTAAATAGATATAGGGATGCCCCAAGGTACCATGGGGCACACATTTCGGGTGAGCTGCTGGGGCAGGTCGGGCAGGGTTGAAGAGCGAGTGAGCGGGGAATGGCATCCTCAGGTCAACAAGGCCCTGTAGCCCCTCGCCCCGCTGTATTCTGTTGGGCCTGGGTATCCTTCCTGCCGCGCTGACTTGCAAGGGGATAAAAAACCTTTCCCACTGGTTGTTTCCCTTAGGTCTGAGAGATGGCCAGTTCTGAAGCAATCACTAGATTCGAGGAAGTATCTACCTGGGCTGGGTAGCGGTGTTGAGGCAAAGCAAAAAGTTGAAGTGGCTGGGCTTTTATAATGGCAGGTGTTAGAGAAACATTGAGCCTCCGTGTGAGCAGCGGGGGGACAGAGGCCCAAGCTGGATCTGGTACTGTGCTCCTGCTTTCTTAAATTAAGTGAAATTTTTCTTGGGAACGTTTTTTGGTTTTAATAGGTCCATTTCAATTACTTCTTGTCATTTCCCCCAAAAGTGTCAAATTTAGTACAGCTTCAAGGAGTCGGGAATATTTGTTCTGAGCTCAATTTCTTGCTTCACAAGTGGGGTATCATGTGGTTCCACTTCAGTTATATTTCAAAAGGTGACAGGTTGACATTTTTATTAAGTTCTATAATATTCTATTAGTTATGTTCTTAAAACTCATAACTCTGATTTGGAAGAAATCTCTCTGTGAGAGCCAGGGAAAAAGAGAGTCAATCTAGCAGTCACCCATGACAATATATAAATTCTTTTTTGTAGTTTTCAGTAGGGCCCTCCCATATAGAATAAATATTGCTTGTCCAAAAAGATACTTAGGTATCTTATCAAATATGTTTAACCCATCTGCTTTAATTAAATTTCATTGGCATATTTATAGGACTTATATCTGGTAGCTCAGGGTTTTTCTTTTCAGCTGAAAATTATGATTCTTTTTCAAATATTTAAACATATTAAAATATATGGCCATATTTATATGATCCTACTTTATATAGTGGCAGAACAGTTGGCTCCCCCTTTCTTTATAAATGATTTTCTCCACTACGATTTCTCCTGCTGCTGCTTTGAGTTCTCGTACTTGCGCATAGCCAGCCACTCCGCAGTCTTTGTCCCTCCAGCGTCTCCCAGTTGTCAACCTCGGGCTCCTAAGAGAGTTCTAGACCCGAGTGTCCAACATGGCCGCCACGAATCTCAGTGTCCGTGGAGGGCTTGAAGTGTGCGCATCTGAGGGACGGACGCTTGTTTTCCATGTTACTTATTTTACATTTAAATTTTAAAACCAATAAGTTATTCATGATAGAGAGACTTTTAAGTATGTTTGGAACATCACAGAGGTATGGATTACTTTTTCCGTTGTAAATATTATGAATTCTACATAGAGATCAAGTATTTTCCATAAAAATTTACCATTTGAGTTTGATATGTAAATTACACCTCCGATTTCAGAAGTTTAGTATAAAAAAAGGGAAAGTACCTCATCAATAATTTTTTTATATTGATCCCATGTTGACATAATTTTGATTTGAGTTAAATATATTATTAAAAGTAGCTTCACATTGGGCATGGTGGCACACACTTATAATCCCAGTACTTGGAAGGCTGAGATAGGAGGATCACAGGTTCGAGGACAGCCCCAGCAAGTAGTGAGATTCTTGTCAATCTAGTGAGACCCTGTTTCCAAGTAAGAAATAAAATTGGGCTGGGGGTGTAGCTCGAAGGTAGAATACCTCTGGGTTCAATCCCCAGTACAACAAAAAGTAGTTTCACCTGTTTCTTTTAATATTTTAATGTGGCTACTGGATAATCTAAAATTATAATATATGGCTCATATTATATTTCTAACAGACCAGTCCTGCTCTTAAAATTTGTTTCTAATGCAACTTCCCCCACTATGCTACTGGATATTGAACCCAGGGGCATTCTACCTCTGAGCTACACCCCAGCCTTTTTTTTTTTTTTTTTTTTTTTTGCGGTACTGGGTATTGAACTCAGGGGCATTCTACCTCTGAGCTATACCCCCAGCCCTATTTTTTATTCTTTATCTTGAAAAAGGGTCTCACTAAGTTGCGGAGTGCCTCATGAGGTAGCTGAGGCTGGCCGCGAACCCGGATCCTCCGGTCTCAGCCTCCCAAATGCTGGGATTACAAGTGTGTGCCACCACGCCCGGCTTCCCCTGCCTTATTTTTTATTTTGAAGCAGGGTTTCTCTAAGTTGCAGAGGGCCTCACTAAGTAGCTGAGGCTGGCCGCAAACCTGCCATCCTCCTGTCTCAGCCTCCCAAGTACTGGGATTACAAGTGTGCACCACTAATATGGCTTTTTACTCAGCTAACTCCTTATTATTGCAGACTATCACATTTTACATGGTTTTGGTTTTTTTTTTCCTGCTTTGTAAATTTCTTGCGGATGAACAGTTTAAAGGTCTTTCGTATTGATTCTCGGCATCTAGCACGCAGCACATAGTAGGTGGACAGCGAACACTGCTGAATGGAAGCTCCCTTGCTGGCATTTTCTACCTGCGTTCCAAACCCCGTGCCGTGCTTCTGTCCTTGGCGGTTCCATTCAGGAGTGTGTGATAGACACCAAACCTGAACACCATTAGACACGCGGTTAATGTGGGCTTGAAGAACTAATCCTCTTCTTCCCCTCTGAGTTCAAGGCGTATATGTGATAGGCGCCCAGTAAATATTAAATACGTGACTTGCGCTCTTGAATTTTCACTTCTGGGATGATCAAGTACAGTTCCAAGAGGAGCTAAAGTAAGCAAAAGTTAGTTATGTGGATTTTCTTATTTGAGGGCATTCCAAAGCAATTCTAATGAATTTTAGAGGTATTGCCATTACCATTTCCATTGATTAACACAGAGTCAAGAATCGATGTAACTGATTTGCTTATTGGAGAATAACTGATTTTTTAAAAAAAAATATTACTGCCTAGTAAACAAGTTTGAGTCAGCTTGTTATCATAGGATTCTTTATACATTGAAATGGGAGTGGATTTTCTTGTTTTATCTGCTTCTGATATGCCTAAGAAGAAGATTGAAAAACCATGAATCCATTCATAAAGTGTACTTTTGAATTATTCACTCATATCTTAAGATGCACATGCATGTACGTGTGTGTGTGTGTGTGTGTGTGTGTGTGTGTGTGTGTGTGTGCGTGTGTTGGGAAGTTAGAAGTAGAGAAAGAAAGTAACTTGTTTAGGCATGACCGTCAATTTTCTTTTGTTTTCTGTCTACTTATTGCTTTGGATAAACAGACTGGAATACTGCCAAAACTTCAGGTAGCTGAATACTAATTTTGCTGAAATTAGATGCAACAGCCATCCCTGCCAATTTTCTATCTAAATTATGCAGAAATTCGACTCTTGTAAAACATAAATCTGGTCAAAAATGGAGTTCTAATTTTCTAGTTAGTAAGACCTTCAACAGACTAATTATTTTTGTTTTAGCATTTACTTTTTACTTAGAAAAAGAAATCAAAGAAAAAGAAAACAAAGTAAAAGTTACCACTTTTTCTGATATGACCCAAATGTGGATTTGCAGTGCTGAAGGGTGTAACACATAACTTTTTCTGAATAAAGCAGGAGTGAGCCTCAGAAAACAATTAGTGCATCTTTCAGACGTGCTAGTTATTGAATAATTACTCAAATAATGGTCAGTAATGGAATACAAAGGGTTATCTCTTAGCTAATCCTCAAGTAATGGAATTGGTATATCTCTGATTTTTCTCTTAGCCTTCCAGGGTTTAGAAGAATGAGACAAAAGTGATTATGGGAACTAGAGGGGGCCACTGGAGGCCACAAGGAAAAGGAGACCTTATCTTAAGCAATTAATCAAGAAACTCATATTGTGGGACAATTATTCAGAGTTAATTCTAAAATAGCTTTAGAGCCCCAGGTCTTGAGATATTTTTTTCCAGAATTTTGTCAAGGTCATTTATAGCACTGTGACAATCTTAAATTAGAATAAAGGTTTGGTTAAAAGTATATATGTTACTCTACACCTAGTAGTGTGGGCAATACACAAATGCAATGTCAAATGACATAAATGCGGTTGTAACTTTTTGTCTTATTTTCATTTTGATGGAAATGTACAGAATAAAATAAGGCTCAGTCCCAGAGATAAACAGCTTTCTTGACACGCATTCTTAAGCGCACTGCCTCTGGCATCCTCGGGTCAGAGGCCTGTGCCCGGGTTTTGTAGTGAAGCCAGTCAGCCCCGTCCAGTGCAAGTTGGGTGGGACTGCTCACTCATCCTGCTTGCTAAGTGAGTTTTCCGTGTGTGTCATTTCATAGAATAACTCATTTCCTATTGACTATGGTTAATTCTAACCAGTCGTCTTCAACTTTCTATTACTCTACTTTCCATTAGTGAAATAAAGAACGGCTATTTTCTCATTCTTTTGTCTTTTCTAATAATGTATCTTTTGTCTGTATGATGAACATGTGAAGACCCTTTCTTAGCCTCTTTCTCCACTTGCCTTCCTGGGTCCTTTCCTGTTTTCCAGTCAAGGCAGGTGGTGGATGGCCTCCTTGTCCTCAGGCAAAGGCCAGGCCCTGGGTCGCCCTGCAGGCCCCTCCGCCCCTCCACACGGGCCATTCCAGCTGCCTGGCTGACCACTGCAGCCCCACCTCCACCGCCTTCCCTCGATGCTGGGGACTAAACCTGGGCGTTCTACCTTCGAGCTCTGCCCTGGCCCTTTGTATGGCCACGCTTGCACATTTGATGCTTTGGTTTTGGGCTGTGCTCTGCACACTTTGTATCAGCCAGCATGCTGCCCCGGGCACACATCCGTGGTTGCAAGTTTCCCAGGAGCGGCAAGAGAGCAAGTTGCAGTGCGCATGTGCTTTCAAGAGGGCACCGATGGCACGTTTGCCAGATGTGATCACTGGCGAAGTGAGTCCCGCAGCTTCCCAAATCCAAGCTGACCCCGCCTCTTGATGGGCGCAGATGCAGGGAGGGGAAGGAGTTCTGTTCTTTTTTGCAGCCTACTTTATATATTAAACACGTGGCTGAGTTCTTTACATTCTTTGCCTTACTGTTACTCAGAAGCCAAAGAGGTATTACTCCGGTAACCTTGAATTGGCATGGCAGGAAGGTGGAGTTCAGGCAGAATAAAAGCCCACGTAGCCAGTAGTTGGCAGAGGAACAGCACACATGTTCATATGAGCGCAGGGCTTCCATTCCTGCTCTGCTATACCTCCTGATAGATAAATGGCTAATTTGTTTTATTCTGGGTGGGGAGGGGCACAGCAATAAGATTAGTTGTATCAATACAGGAAAGAAACCGCCATTGTCTGTCTTGGATAAGAAACTGTATCCTGTGCACAGTCTTCCTATTGTAGTAAGATTAAGAAAAAGGTGATAGTGATTTGTGAATGTGTGGCACTTGATTATAAATTTGATTTGCACCAAGGGCATCCTGGATATGGAATCTTAGTTGTAACAGAATTTATTCTGAAAGACTTAAAGGAAGATGATTAAAATATTAGAGATATTGACATTGTCTGAAGAGATCTACTTGTATTTACTTCGTGTAAAAAAAAAAAAACCCACAATATTACCATAGCTAGGTCCTATTATGCTATTGTAATCATAGTTGAACCAAGAAGGGTGATTAACGATAGCAATTTATTGTATCTGAGAAGAAGAGAAAATAGGAGATGTTGTCGTTATCATAAATCATATCATAAATAACCAAAAAGCAGCACTCAGAGTGCTTGTGTGGTGTCAGCAGCCAACCCTTTCAGGCACGTTAGCCCGGGATGTAGCCATAGAAACCCCAAAGTCATATTGTTATCTTAGTCTTGCTGCAGTTATGTGATACAACAGTATTAACATATAGATTAGGCCATTTATAATACTAGGTGTCATTTCAGGTTGGCATGCTTATATAGCATTTTAGTTTTTTATTGTGCAGAATGTTAGTGAAATAGCACTTTTTTACAGGTCAGTGTGTATATCAGGGTTTTTGTTTGTTGATTTTTGTGGTACTGGGGATGGAACTCAGGGGCCTTCTACCTCCAGGCTATACCCCCAGGCCTATTTTTTATTGTTTTTATTTGGAAATAGGGTCTCCCTAAGTTGCTAAGAGCCTGAGTTGCTGAGGCTGGCTTGGAACCTGTGATCCTCCTGTCTCATCATCTCAGGTACTGAGATTACAAGTGTGCACCACCATACCCGGCTTGATATCGGTGTTTTTTACACATCATCTTCACTCTGCTGTTAATTTATAGTGTTATTGATTGATTACACTGTATCAGTTGTCATTGACTAATAGTTTTGTCTTTGCTAGTAATTTCATTTTTTGAAGCAAATTGGTTTATTAAAACACACACACACACACACACACACACACACTTGCCCACTTAGATTTGTTGAACTGTGTTTTAAGGGTCTGATTTCTTTTTCTGGGGATGGAACCCAGGGGCATTCTATCTGCGAGCTACACGCCTAGTCCTATTTTATTGTTTTTATTTTGAAACAGGGTCTCACTAAGTTGCAGAGGACCTCACTAAGGAGCTGAGGCTGGCCTCAAACCTGCAATCCTCCTGTCTCAGCCTCCCGAGTACTGGGATTATAAGCGTGTGCCACTATGCCTGGCTAAGGGTCTGGTTTCTATTACATTATAGACAGGAAAGTTTTAAAAGTGTTTTCTGAGGACATGCAGATGGGATTGCATCCTTGTCGCCTCATTTAGAACTAAAGGCCAGAATGTTGTGGCAGGTTGCTGCTGCTCTTGGCTGCGCTGCTCCGGCTACGCTGCTCCTCTTTCCTTCCCAGACATCCAGGGTCTGACTCCGTTATTTGCCAACTGTCCCGGGCTCCCTTTCCTGCCAGCGGCATCCCACCCGACCCTGACCATCCTGTGCTCCAAACCATTCAGTCTTCACCCGTCCAGCCAGTTCTTTCAGTTTTGTTCCATTTCTCAGTCTCCTCACCCCACAAGTAGGCCAGCTGCATTGTTAGCTTCACTGTCTTAAAACTATTTTGAAGCAACATTTAAAAAGTACTATCTTGAGCCGGGCGTGGTGGCGCACGCTTGTAATCCCAGCATTCGGGAGGCTGAGACCGGAGGATCCGGGTTCGCGGCCAGCCTCAGCTACCTAGTGAGGCACTCCACAACTTAGTGAGACTCGGTTTCAAAATAAAGAATAAAAAATAGGGCTGGGGGTATAGCTCGGAGGTAGAATGCCTCTGAGTTCAATCCCCAGTAC
>PVLC010016085.1:0-36060 GCA_004027655.1 Graphiurus murinus
TGGGGGTTGAACTCAGGGGCATTCTACCTCTGAGCTATACCCCCAGCCCTATTTTTTTTATTCTTTATTTTGAAACCGAGTCTCACTAAGTTGCGGAGTGCCTCACTAGGTAGCTGAGGCTGGCCGCGAACCTGGATCCTCCGGTCTCAGCCTCCCGAATGCTGGGATTACAAGCGTGCGCCACCACGCCCGGCTTCTGGGAAAGTTTTTTTAATAGCACATGTCCACACAGCACTTTATCTCAATAGCTACACAATACCTAATTGAAGTATAAATGTCCATAAAATGGGAAAAATTCCCATTAGACTTAATCATCAGAGAGTCGTGACCTTGTTTGCTGTCTTTGTTTGTCCCTAGCGGATGACCATCAGGCTCTCATCTGGGACATCCAGCAAATGCCCCGGGCCATCGAGGACCCTATCCTGGCCTACACAGCCGAGGGAGAGATCAACAACGTGCAGTGGGCATCCACTCAGCCCGACTGGATTGCCATCTGCTACAACAACTGCTTGGAGATACTCCGAGTGTAGTGTTGGTGGCGCCTCGCCCACGAGGCAGGGGCTTGTGTGTTTCCCGCCTCTGCCCCACCCCAAGTAAGAAGAAACGTGTTTCCAGTGGCCAGTATGTCTGTTGTTGCTTTGCACCCACTTTTTCCAGAAGCTGCTCTAGGAGTTCCTAGCCAGTCACCCCCTTGCTCTCTGTGCCGGACTCAGTGTTGTGTGGCGCCTCCTCAGCCCAGGGCTGAGTTTTAAGATTTTCTCCTCCTTTCTCTTCTCCTTTGCTTACTCAATTCAGCATTTCTGTATATTTGTTTGTCAGCTGTTGTGTTACTGAGCAGTACAAGCACTGGCTCTATTTGTATCTTTCTGCCCTAGGTATCTGTCTGTCTGCTGTCCAAGGCAGCAGCTCATGTCTGGTCCCCATCTGTGTCCATGTTAGCACTTTGAGTGGGAACAAATAACAATTTGAAGTTGTCTTTTCTCCGCTATCAGTGTCTTTTAACAAATCTCAACTTTGTACATTTTTTATCTATCAGGTTAATTTTTTTATGAAAAGAATTTTACTCTTCCTTTGTTTTGTGATCCTCTCTCTTTACACCTTTTTCTCTTCCCTCGGTGCCTGGAGTGGGTGCTGGGCCCTTAATCCCACGAGCAGTTTGCCTTCCTGAGTCACGGCCTGACCAGGAGTCCCAAACTGCCTGGTGCTCTGAAGTCCAACGACTCATCAACCTTTTCTCAGCCTGGTTCTTCTCAAGGCCCTCCTGGGCTCCAGGACACATGTAGGAAGCCTTCTCTTACACCCTGAAGTTCCTGCGTCTAGCCTCTCTGGTACCTGTTGGACATTGGTAAAGCTTAAATAGGCAGGCGATTGGGGGTTGGGGGAGTAGGCTGGAGGGGAATCAGTTCAGGAAAGCTGAACTCAGAGGGTGTTTTCAGTACCTAGTTTCAGAGTCTGTTTCTCCCTCTAAATGTAACCCCAGGCCACTCCGTTTCAGGACGTGAACTATAGGTAAAAACCATCCCAAAACTGAACTTCCCTATTTGTTGAATTTCATATGCCTGATGGGATATTGGTCCCTCTTTGGATTGAGTGCTCTGAGTGAGTCTTCCTGGAGGCAGTTTGTGTGTCTGACACTAACAAGGTCATCAGAGTGGGGGAGACAGGCAGTTCTCATAGGGTAGACTAATTGGCTGTGATGACCCCAGGCCATCAAGTAAAGAGCTACGAAAGAATCACAGGCCTCAGGGTCAGCCAAGTGCTCCCTCCCTGCCTGTCAGGCTCACCTCCACCCGTTCAGGTTCTGAGCAGTATTGGACTTGTGGTCTGTGTTGTCTGTGTTGACTTACAGGCCACGGGTTTCTGTTTCCGTTACATGAATGGGTTCTGCAGAGGATCCTGGTGTGTGATTCCAACTTTAGATGAGTCCTGGGGTGGGTGGAGTTGGGGGCGTGCTCTGTGGAGAGTTTGACGAGTTCATCGTGCTCTGCCAAGTGCCTGATGATTTTTCAGGCCCTCTGAGTTGCTCATCTGAGATTAGGAGAGTAGCAGGCCCAAAGGCCAACGGTTTTACCCACTCAGGCTCTCATTGCTGAGGAAATAAAAGTTGACTTCATTCTTCTGGGCCCTTAACCTCTTCTGGTTGACTTGTCCCTTTCCATAGCTGATGTAGTTGTCCCCCAAAAGTCATAGCTTGCTTTATTACATGGGGGCTTGTCCTGAAGGAAAGGCTGGTTTAGTCAGTGAATTTCCCCTCTGACCTTCTTACTTGTGGCTCTAGTTTTGAGATTCCAGCTGGTCATCTGTTTGAGGTTGACTCTTCTGCATTTACCACTGGATTTGCACTGTACCACTTGGAGATGTAAAGTGAGCAGTTCTTGGTCAGACCCCTCCTCTGCTTTAGTTGTGTTTGATAGTGGTGATCTTCTCAGAGTAGCAAGTCCAGCCAGTGGCTGCTGTCTTAGGAGGCCCTCAGTTCCTTTCTGTGGAGAAATCCTGCAGTAAAAGGCAGAGTGATAGCCGGGGTCTATCCTGCTGGAGAAGACCTGCCTCAACTGATTCCTTCCACCTATTCTACCTATCCCACCTTTTTTTTTTTTCTTTTTTGGAGATAGGGTAGGGTCCTGTTCTGTTGTCCAGGCTGATCTGGAAGTCTTGGGCTCAAGTCGTCCTACCGCCTTAGTCTCCCAAGTAGCTAGGACTGTAGGTGCACGCCTCCACACCTGGCTTGAGTTCTATCTAGGTGGACTTAAACCTAGTCTTAATGGCAAGATTTGTCAACTGAAACTTAAAATTAATAATTAAATTAATTAGTAGTAGTTATTAGAATAGGTTTAGATAAAGTAGTTCTTTACTTTAGAAACCAACTACTTCTGATGGTTTTTTCCTTGGCCCTATGGACCCCCAGCCCCCGTCATCTTTATTAGGCCCACAGTGCTGTCTTGCTTCTCTGCATCCCACTTGGGCAGATGCACATATACCCACAGCTGTCCAGTGGCTGGTATTCTGAAGTTCGAGGTTTCTCGACATCCCTGTGTACTGTAGGCAGGTGGCCTCATGGCTGAGATGGGGATTTCTGGAGTCTCGGAATGTAGAAAGCCACTTAGCCAGCTGTGTTACAGGAAGGTCTGTTGTAGCTTCAAAAGCAAATTTCTTTTATTTGTTTTGGTTGTCAAACTGACAGCAGCAAGACTGATGGGAGCTCCCGATTGGCTGTCCTTGAGCAGCTGCTAGGACTTCACTAGGGAGGCCGCGTGGAGGCACCTGGGCTCGGGTGAGGAGGAGGTAAATAAAGGACTGTGATGGCCCGTGGACTTGCTCTTGGTAGGCTGAGCCATAGGCAGCCACCTGTGCTTCCCAGGTCTGCTATGAAGAAGGGTGGAGTGCTGAATCAGTTAGGTCTTAGTCTCTGCTGTCAGAGCTGAACTCATGAGTGGGTCCAGGCATTCAAGGGCTTGAACATTTACACTCAGAAGGTTGGAGCCCTCTCCTTCCAGGGAGGAATAGCCTGCAAAGAATGATATTTAATAAGGTGAGAATTTCATATTAGAACCAGGTTTGGTTTCTAGAAAATTATCTAATACCAAGCCGGGTGTGGTGGCGCATGCTTGTAATCCCAGCATTTGGGAGGCTGAGACTGGAGGATCCAGGTTCAAGGCCAGCGTCAGCTGCTTAGTGAGACCCTCTGCAACTTAGTGAGACCCTGTTTCAAAATAAAGAATAAAAAAAAATAGGGCTGGGGCTGAAGCTCGGAGGTAGAATGCCCCCAGGTTCCATCCCCAGTACTGCAAAAAAAAAAAAAAAGAAAGAAAGAAAATTATCTAATACCAGAACAGAAAATTCAGAATTCTATGTTTCAATGGTAGTTATGATAATGCTAAAATTTTTGGAGAAGATTTCGGATGTGCAAGTAAATCAGTGGTAGGTTTTTTTATCGTTTATTTTGTTTTGTTTTTATGAAAGGAGGAAATATTAATGGGTGGTTAGGGTATAAGGTGGGGAGGCATTCAAACTGTCTGTTGCTTGGCTGTGGAGTGAGATTGTGCCCTCAGCCTGGACCAGCTAAGAGCTCTACCCGTACCTGACAAACTCGCCCCCACCCCAGCTTAGGTTCTGAGCAGTATTGGACTTGTGGTCTGCCTTCCTGGACCATTAATCGGACATCTATGGTACTGTACCTGTGAGATGGAATGAAAGCCCAGAGTAGAGAGAGCCCTTCCCTGCAGCAGGACAGCAATGGGCACTGTCTAGTGGTAAAATTTGTAAGCATTGTGTGTCCCATGACTATTCCAGACCGTGACTTTTTTTTATTGGATGTTTGTTTAGAGGTAGTAAACAGTCATACAGACCTCCCTCTCCTGTTTCTATTCTTTTTTCTTCCCCTTACTCTTTCTTCTACTGTAGAACCTCTTCCTGCTGTAGCCTGGGTCTTGTATTTCTGGGCTTCAAGGAGACATAGGCCCTTTAGGCCTTACCAAACATGGGAGGGCAGCCCACAATCACCCCTCCACCTTCCCCACTTTGAGAATATGACAGCACCTTGGACTGCCCATCATGGAGCAGGGGATACCATTGTTGTAGAATCCTTGAAGCACACCTTTCCCATTACTGTCTGCACTCCAGGATGGAGTCGTGGACTCCAGGAGGGTCGTGGCTTGGCACTTAGGATGGGTTTTCTGGGAAGAAAGCTGAGCTGAGCAAAGCACTGTGAGCCCTGGGCCAGGCTTCCTGAGAGTTGTCTTCTCTGTGCTGGCTGGGCAGCTGCTCAGAGTCTTGTGTTGCAGAGTCTTGTCCCCCTCATCCCCCTACCCTCCCACCGTTGTCATTGCTGCTAATGGTCAAAGTCTAATGTGTGGCCATACAGGATGTGCCAGGTCTTCTCGGGCTACTTTCTGGATGTCCTTCTTAAAATAAGGAAACATGGAGGTGCCTTCCCAAAGAGGCTTGGACTGGTATGACAAACCAGAAACAAATAAGCTAAAGAAAGTTTGAACTCCAGAAGAAAGATGTTGACAGTTTGTGTGACAGCTGGAAAACCTACAAGCACCCACCTTTGGGACAACCCAGCGAAGAGGAACTTGTGAAATCTATTTAAAAGAACCTCGGGTTGTTTGTGGTACAGTGTGTTATGTAATCGTTGAGCTGAAGCTTTGTATTGCTTTAGTCCAGTATGAATCACTTGCTTTGGTTTCTGTGAACTTCATGACCTCTCTGTCAGTGACTTTGCCTTGCCCCTCTCTTGAGTGTGAATTTGTAGCATGATTGTATAAGCCTCTATGTAGAAAATGGAGATTTCTTGTTCCCTGAAATGTTAAGCTCTAACCAACCCATTTTTGTGCCTGTTAGCCTAGTGTGTCTGAATTTACTTTCTTGTTAAATATTTAAACTCTGCCTCTATCCTATAGGTTTTGTGGCATCCCCTAGTCAGGTGGAGAGGAAGCTGCCCCTTATAGAACTATATCATGCCTTTTTTTTTTTTTTTAATAAATATTATTTTCACAGGACTGATTGTACACAGGGCTTGTAATAAAATATTAACACTGTGCTGTGAAACCACACTGAGTAATCTCCACTGAGGCTACTTCAAAGGCACCTGGAAGTGGAGTGTTCTTTCTATGACTTTATTTCTTGTTTCCTAAGTACATTAAACCTAATTTTCATCCTTTCATTCTATTTCAGCCTCCTGTATAAGAAGTACCGTATTTTCTGCCCATCATACTTTGTAATAAAACTTGAACATGTATAGATTGAAATTTCTTCTCGTGATGAATTCATTTCTCTCTAGTTTGTCCGTGTGGTCATGTTTCAGGGACAACTGGCTGGGGAGTTAGACTCTAGCCCAGCCCATCACACTCATCTCACAGCTCAACTCAGCACTTTTGATCTCCTATTTGGTCACTCACTTGTTATTTGGTTGACAAATCACAGAGCATTTACTGTCTGTCAGAGGCCATGATCCTCAGATTGCTTGCAATGAGGAGTCATTCACACAAGCAAATACATACAGTATTCTGTAATAACAGGGCTGTGTTCAAGCATACTGAACTACACTCAGGTATCCCTGACGAGGAGGTGGCCGCCTTGCCTGGGTGGGAAAATGTCACAAGATGAGGGATGCCTGGCTGGGGTTGTTTGTTGTTTTGGTTTTCATACTGGGGGTTGGACCCAGGGGTATTCTACCTCCAAGCTACACCCCCAGCCTATCTATCTATTTATTTATTTTATTTATTTATTTATTTATTTATTTATTTATTTATTTATTTATTTATTTATTTATTATTTTGCAGTACTGGGGATTGAACCCAGGGGTATTCTACCTCTGAGCTACACCCCCAGTCCTATTTTTTATTCTTTATTTTGAAATAGGGTCTTGCCGGGCGTGATGGCACATGCTTGTAATCCCAGCATTTGGGAGGCTGAGACCAGAGGATCCAGGTTTGGGGCCAGCCTCAGCTACTTAGTGAGGCACTCTGCAACTTAGTGAGACCCTGTTTCAAAATAAAGAATAAAAAATAGGGCTGGGGCTGTAGCTCAGAGGTAGAATGCCCCTGAGTTCAATCTCCCGTACCACAAAAAAAAAAAAAAAAAAAGAAATAGGGTCTCACTAAGTTGTGGAGGGCCTCACTAAGTAGCTGAGGCTGACTGCGAACCCAGATCCTCCTGTCGAAGCCTCCCAACTACTGGGATTACAAATGTGTGCCACCACACCCAGGTTCCCCCAGCCTTTTTAAATTTTCTGTTTTGAAACAGGGTCTTGTTAAATTTGTTAAATTACTGCACTTGGCCCCAAACCTGCCATCCTTTTTAGCCTCCCAAATAGTGGGATTATAGGTAGGTGTGTATCACCATCTCCAGCCAGAATTGCTTTTTTTTTTTTTTTTGCTGGTACTGGGGATGGAACCCAGGAATATTATACCTCTGAGCTGCACCCCCAACCTTATTTTATTTTGAAACGGTCTCACTGAGTTGCTGAGGCTGCCCTTGAACCTGTAATCCTCCTGTTTCAGCCTCACAGTACTGGGATTACAGGCAGGTATCACCTCCTGGCTTACATTTTATTTATTTATTTTTTTGCGGTACTGGGGATTGAACTCGGGCATTCTACCTTCAAGCTATACCCCCAGCCCTATTTTTTATTTATTTTGAAACCAGGTCTCACTAAGTTGCAGAGTGCCTCACTAGGTAGCTGAGGCTGGCCACGAACCCGGATCCTCCAGTCTCAGCCTCCCAAATGCTGGGATTACAAGCGTGAGCCACCTCGCCCGGCTCCTGGCTTACATTTTAGAAGAAAGACTATGAAGTTGGGCGGGCACAATGGTGCATACCTGTAATCCCAGTGCTTGGGAGGTTGAGACAGGAGCAGCTCAGGTTCAAGACCAGCCTCAGCAATAGCAAGACCCTGTTTCAAAAATGTAAAGGGGGTAGGGTAGGAGTGTATCTTGGAAGTAAAATGCCCCTGGGTTCAATCCCATACACATGGCAATGAAGAAAGTCTCTGAGAGATTGGTGTGATGGAGAGGCAGGTCTATTGTATAAGTCAAAGTGAGAAAATAAAAGCCTGAACAAATGTCTGAACAGCAGAGGTAGGAAGCACGAGGCAAAAGTGGAGGGATCTAAGACGGCATAGTCAGGAGTTGCAGTAATTATTGGTTTTGAGCAGGACGAAGAGGTAACTCCTAGGCTTTGTTCCCCAGACACCAGGTTTTGATGGCTGACTAGGAATTTCAAAGTCTAAGCCAGTTTCCCAAACCTATGTCCCAACATGGTAGGCTGGGGGGAGAGATTTCTATTTCACTGCTATTCAAATGCCATGTTTCCGACAGGCGTGGTGGCGCACGCTTGTAATCCCAGCTTTGGGAGGCTGAGACTGGAGAATCCAGGTTCGAGGCCAGCCTCAGCTACTTAGTGAGGCACTCCTCAACTTAGTGAGGCCCTGTTTGAAAATAATGAATAAAAAATAGGGCTGGGGGTATAGCTCGGAGGTAGAATGCCCCTGAGTTCAATCCCCAGTACCGAAAAAAAGAAAAAAATGCTGTGATTCCTAGATAAAATGAGCCCCCCCCCAAACACACTTTTATTTTAGTTATTTGCTCCTGTTAGGCTATTTTAATGGAAGAGAAGAAAGAAATTGACTGATTCAGGGAGCTAGTATTCAGCAAGTGCCTGCCATTATGTCAGAGGAGAGGACATGAATTTGGGATGGCAGGGAGTCTGTGAAGACAAGTATATACTCTAAACGTGTATGAGCACCCTCTGGCTTGGTTGGAACTTTGCTATGTGATCTGACAATGCATATTTTACGAGAAATACAGGATTCCTGTTCTTCGGTTTTAAAGGAGAAGCTGTGAGAGTAATACTGACTGTAGCCTCTATAGGCTAGGCCATGCTATAACACACCCTAACTCTCCAACTGAGAACAACGAAAGTTTATTTTTCTTACACACAGTCCTTTGGCAATATATCAGCCCTCCAACATCTTAGAGCCACTTCATCTAGAACATAGGACGTACAGGGTACTTTGGAGGGAGGAGATACATGTTTTTCAGGATAGATCTGGAAGTGCTTTACTCCTTTCTGCCATGTCTGCCAAATTCACATGGTTCCAACATAACTGCAAAGAAAGTCAAGAAATATAGTCTTTCTGTGTACTCTAGAGGAGTGATGAATAAATAGTAATGTCTCAGTTGGGCATGGTGGTGCATGCTTGTAATCTCAGTACTTTGGAGGTGGAGACAGGAGGATTGCAGGTTCTCGGCTAGCCTCAGCAACTTGGTGAGGCCCTCTGCAAATTAGTGAGACCCTGTTTCAAAATTAAAATAGGGCTAGGGGTGTGGCTCAGAGGTAGAATTCTCCAGCAAAACACACACACAGTAATGTCTCTACCATACCAGCAAGTTGGCAAACTATGGAATAACAGCAAATATCATATGTTGAGAGATGTTAGAACTGGACAATATATGTTCCAGCCTCATAGAATGATGTCTTCAGCCAGTCTTTTGCCTCCAAGGCTCATTGATAAGTGATTTTAATGATCCTGATGACCAGGCCTTCGGAGATAGTTTAGTAACTTGTGAATTTATCTTGAAAAAGTAAATATTAACTCACACTGAGAAAGTAAAAATTTGCTCTGCCTTTTATCGGAGATAAACAGACACAGATAAGAGACTGGAGGTATAGCTCAGTGGTAGAGCACTTGCCTAACAGAGAGAGTGAACGTATTCCAAACAGAAAAGCAAAGAGGTGATAAAGAATTTATACTCAGAACTGGGAGCAGTGGTTCACTCCTATAATCCCTATAAGCTACTTGGGAGGCTGAAGCAGAACGGTCACAAGTTTGAGCAATTTATCCAGACTGTCTCAATAAAAGGGGCAGGGGTTTTAACTCAGTGGTAGAGCATCCCTGGCTTCAATCCGCAGTACCGCAAACAAAACAAAAAAACTTTTACTGGGATACAGTGATTAATTCCCTCCCATGGACGAGTAGCATCTGGACTTGAGACTGGAAAATAAGTACATCGATTACAGGGATTCTTATGTAATAATTAACAAAATCTATGTAGTTTTATACCCATTATCCCATTTAATATTCACAAAGCAATTCTGTAAGTAAGGAAATGGAAAGTAAAGGCATTCGCCCAAAGTTACACCAGTAAACGAAGCAACCAGGTTTGAACTCATCCAGTCTAGCTCCAGATGGCAGAACTTTGAGCTTCATTCAATTATCCTGCTTCTCTACCTAACACAAAAGCTCTTTGCACTTCATCTCACTGTGGCGAGCCATTATGAAGTTTTTAAGCAGCTGCCACTTTGTTTCTTCATCTTCTAATGGCTTTCTCTTTGGAGAGAGTAGATGGGAAAATAGGGGGAGAGGGGGAGCGGAGTTTGGCTCCAAAAGAATACTCAAACCATTCTTCCTCCCCCAAATGCCATGACTCATCTGTCTCTGTCCCAACACATCTGTTATGTTTAGGAGCTAAATCACCATGATCACAGCTGCCATTTATACACGATTTTATTACTTAAAATTTCCAAGACCACATGGAAGGCCTGCAATGGTGATGTCTAGACGGGTTCGGAGGCTCTGTAAGTAATTTTGATTTCACCTCAAGAGCGACCTAAGGGAGTCAATGAATTTCATGAGACTGGAAGCACTAAAAGGAGGGACGTTCTACTTGAAGAGAGAGCCAGGAGGGACTTCTCTGGTCGGCAGTGTCCTGAGAGTGCTGGAGTCACAGACATCCTATTATGCAGCCACGGAGGCCTAGATGGTGTGTAAAACAACGAAGGAGAGACAGGCAATGTTCCAGAGAGTCTGCCTCTTCTTCCTGGGTCCAGGAGTAAGTAAACTTGGAGCAGAGCCCCCAGCCAAGATGATTGCCAAGACTAACACAGCCTTATGAAATTCCTGCCCTTTTCTGCTGAAGATGCTAGTTTAATTGATTTGTTTTCTCCATAATTATGGGAAGTCATAAAATCAAAGGTTCTCAGTAAAAAGTAATAGTTTGAGTATTCAAGGACAGTAGTCATTCTGGTTATTCAAGATGCAGAGGAAACAAGTATATTACAGTTATTGCCGTGTATACTATCCCAACTTGGAAAAGCAGACCCTCACTAAAGGAAAAACTAAAAGGCGGATCTGCAAGTCTAACTTTCCTCATTTGGACTTGCACACATAAATCTCTTCTTCAGCATTAGTTGATTTTAAAATGAAAAAGATTTTGCTAGTATGATTAGGCTTTTTTAACCACCTTTACTCCCTTTTACATGAAGGGTTACTGGTTTAATGTGAAAATTAATTAATTTTATGAATTTCTATCTTAAAATTATCTTAGACATTACTGTATCACTCTTAATGGCTTGAGCTGAAATTATTGACTTGGTAATACTATTTGGACAGGCCAGTAATTATTGTCACTAATAAATTACTTAATATTTCAAAAAATGAATAAAACTAGTCAGCGCACACACACACACACACACACACAGCTTATCTTTATCTAATTTAGATGATTAGTTTATCTTTAACTACCTATATATTTTAACATAATCAATTTGATAGTTTATCTTAAACTAATTGATTTTTTCGTTCAAATAAAAGATGTTTAGAGCCAGGCGTGGTGGTGCACGCTTGTAATCCCAGTACTTGGGAGGCTGAGACCAGAATATCCGGGTTTGAGATCAGCCTCAGCTACTTAGTGAGGCCCTCCACAACTTAGTGAGACCCTGTTTCAAAACAAAGAATAAAAAAATAGGGCTGGAGCCGGGCGTGGTGGCGCACGCTTGTAATCCCAGCATTCGGGAGGCTGAAACCGGAGAATCCGGGTTCGCGGCCAGCCTCAGCTACCTAGTGAGGCACTCCGAAACTTAGTGAGACTCGGTTTCAAAATAAAGAATAAAAAATAGGGCTGGGGCTGTAGCTCGGAGGTAGAATGCTCTGAGTTCAATCCTCAGTACCGCAAAAAATAAATAAATAAATAAATAAATAAATAGGGCTGGGGGTGTAGCTTGAAGTAGAATGCCCCTGGGTTCAATCCCCAATACAATAAATAAATAAATAAATAAATAAATAAATAAATAAATAATCAATTTGATAGTTCATGCTAAACTGTCTGACTTTAATAGTTCAAATTAAAGACATTAAAATACACAGTGTTAAATTTAAGATACTTGAGCATATTTACATCCTTTATTCAGGAACACTAGTTGAGCTGGTACAGATGTATCCAGTTGTCCTATTAAACCAAGATCCTGGATCTTTTTCAGTCATTGATGTTAAGAGAAAACATGGTTTCATCTATATTGTGTAACTATTTTATTGAAACAAGAGTCAGTGTTAAGATGTGTTTTGATTTCAGAGATAAAAAATGTGTTACCTTAGAATTAATGAACTATAAGCCGGGCGTGGTGGCGCACGCTTGTAATCCCAGCATTCGGGAGGCTGAGACGGGAGGATTCGGGTTCGAGGCCAACCTCAGATACCTAATGAGGCTCTCCGCAACTTAGTGAGACCCTGTTTCAAAATAAAGAATAAAAAATAGGGCTGGGGGTGTAGCTCGGAGGTAGAATGCCCCTGAGTTCAATCCCCAGTACCGCAAAAAAAAAGAATTAATGAACTATAAATTTGATTTTGCTTCAGGGGCCATTATTTAACCCGTGGGCATGCTATGCAGGTGTTATGATGTAATTTCTTTACTTCTAAATTTAAACTAATTATATTGAAAAAATGAGCAAATGTGTGGTTTTTAGTTGCAAAACAATGTATATAGCATTTATTCTACCTTGCTTCCTTATATACAAACATTTTTCCTTTTGATGATTCTGGGGATTAAACCCAGAGGCATTTACCTTCAATCTATGCCCCCAGCCCAATTTTATTTCTTATTTGGAAACAGAGTCTTGCTAGGTTGATGAGAGTCTCACTACTTGCTGAGGCTGTCCTCGAACCTGGGATCCTCCTGTCTCAGCCTCCCAAGTACTGGGATTACAGGCATGCACCACCATACTCAGCTCTAACATTTTTCCTTTCTTAAAATATTTGGGTCATTAGTTCAAAATCATCCTCCAATGTTCATTTGGGAAGAAAGCTTTGTCATACTGATTAAGAAGTAAAACAGCCAATATATAAAAATACTCTGATGTGGGTATTGATGTCCCCCCCCCTCCATGTAATACGATGCATAGTTCCCTTAGGTATTAATAGACATTCTGCATTCTTTCAGTGTAAGCTTAAAAACAAGAGTTCATAGCCAGGCATGGTGGAACACGCTTGTAATCCCAGCATTTGGGAGGCTGAGACCAGAGGATCCGGGTTCGCTGACAGCCTCAGCTACCTAGTGAAGCGCTCTGCAACTTAGTGAGACCCTGTTTCAAAATAAAGAATAAAAAATAGGGCTGGGGCTGTAGCTCAGAGATAGAATGCCCCTCAGTTCAATCCCCAGTACCGCAAAAAAAAAAAAAAAAAAAGAGTTCATATGGAAATAATGTACCATGTAAATATGACAAATCATATCGTGATTACATCATGCAGAGGACAGTTCTTATCATTCAAGTTATCAAGTTTTAAAGTTCAAGAAATGTTATTACCTTTGACACAATGGAAATTCTTCTAAGTACCATTTTAAGGGAGGATAGGGAAAAGGTTTGTATTTAAAATTTACATTACCAAAAATACCAAAGTATAAAACAGTACTGATGATTTCATTTAACATTTTGGGGATATTTACTAAATTCTTATAAATATTATTTTAGACAAGCTCAAAAACTTGAAATTGTAAAACTTACAATTTAAGATAAATTTGAAATCAATTACCTTCAGAATTTGATAGGATACAAAATGTGCCCCCTTGTCTAAATAAATGTTGGCTTACTTTGCAGATTAAATACAACAATTGGTGATTTCATGTAGTCAAGAATGTGTTATATTCTTTTCATCATAAAAAGTCATATTATAATCACAATAAATATTTTATCAATCTTGTCTTTTTCAGTATCTTGCATTGATTTTTATCATAATTGTTCTGAGTTATACAGTATGTAGACAATATTGTGTAAAGTGTGTTTTTGCATTTGTGCACTTAAAATATTTATGTAACTAGGGCTCTGAGTAACATTTTTTTTTTCTTTTTTTTTGCTTGAAGAAAAGCTGTATTTAGCTGGGCGTGTTGGTGCACGCTTGTAATCCCAGCATTTGGGAGGCTGGGACAGGAGGATCCGGGTTGGCGGCCAGCCTCAGCTACCTAGTGAGGCACTCCGCAACTTAGTGAAACCCTATTTCAAAATAAAGAATTAAAAAATAAGGGCTGTGGGTATAGCTCGGAGGTAGAATGCCCCTGAGTTCAATCCCCAGTACCGCAAAAAAAAAAAAAAAAAAAAAAAAAAAGCTGTATTTAAATATTAAAATAGTTATATTTACCATGCAAAACTAATGTGAAGATGAATGTATTTTTATAGTGCAACTTAAAGTCTAAACTTGCTTTTGAAGTTATCAAGATAAAATTTATTAAATATTGAAAAAATTCCAAGGGAATGTTGTTTGGTTACCTCCCTATGTGGGTAAAGCAGGTAGTCATACCCTTGTTACAGACAGAGAGACTAGTTTAGAGAGACTAAATGGGTAAATCATTTCTCAGGTAGCGGTTTCTTTACCTCTGGACCTGCTCAGAATTGGAAGGAATTTGGAAGCAAAATCAGTTTCATAAGTCAGATGTATCGCTACTAGATCATTGTGGGAAATAAAATCCTGCGCTTCCCAAGTAACTGGGAGAGACTGAACCCCAGGTCAGGCCTCTGCCGAACTCTGAAAAGGCAAAATAGGAGTGAGTACCAGGGCGCCATGGCGCCCGCCTGTAATTCCAGCGACTGTGGAGGCTGAGGCAGGAGGATCGCAACTTCGAGGCTAGCCTGGGCAACCTAGCGAGACCTTGTCTCAAAATTAAAAAAAAAAAAAAAAAGTGGTGGTGGTGTTTGGGGTTTAGCCCCATGACAGAGCGCTCCTGGGGTCAATGTCCTGAACCAGAAAGAGCAGAGAGAATACCAGTGGCCGCGGAACGGATTAAGCGGGCAACGGGGAAGAGTTTTTGAAACGGACCTAGGAAAGGAAGTGTGCTACTCGATCAAGGGTCCCCGTGTTTGGCTGCCGTGGGGACAGTGCGGGGTCATTCGTGGTTGGGCCTTTGAATTTCTGGTGACCGGTGTTAGCGTCCGAACCTGCTGGGTTCCAGCGGGAGACCGGCCGATAGTGTTTGCAGCTTGCAGCCCAGGGTCGGAGCCGATGGCGGCGTGGGTGGCCGCCAGCTTGAGCAGGACAGCTGCCCGATTCTGGCGGGCGCGAGGCCCCGGGGTCCCGGCGACTCCGTGCCCTTTCCACCCGAAGCCCCTGGGCTGCCCAGCCCCGGACAGGACGCTACACCTCACCGCGGCGGCTCCCGCCGGGCACAATAAATGGTCCAAAGTTCGCCACATTAAGGGTCCCAAGGATATGGAAAGGAGTCGCATCTTTTCCAAACTCTGTCTGAGCATCCGCCTCGCAGTTAAAGGTGAGCGCTGTCAGCCCCTCTGGCCGCTATGCCTTCTCCGTGGTTAAGGCCTCGCTTGCTCCCCGGAGCAAGCTCCCTGGATCCCTGTCCCTTTATTTTCTTTTTCTTCCCCACTTGCCACCGTTGCCCCCCCCCCACACACACACCACCATAAATCTTCAAAACGCTTACCTACATTGAATGTCCCCATTCACCTTTCCAGACACCTTTACTTGTCAGAGAGGGAGCTGCCCTTAGGAATATAAGAGGTAAAAGTGACTTCATTCAAGTCTGTATCTAGGTGCTTCATAGAAATAGATCCTGAGTCGGGTCAGATGTGTGCCACTCCTGAAGGAAACAACTAAGCTCTCTGTAGTTGGTGTCTAGTAGCATGTAGGTTATGGAAGGGTCCTTGAGTAAAGTTATTACTTGCCTAGACCTGTTTGCCTTATTAGGGTTTCCTGAGACATTTGGAATGTAGGTTTACAATCATATCTTTTCTCCATTGCCTAGTGACCCTAAAAGATATGTTTCCTTTTTAGTGTCAGACACTCATAGGAGTAGAGGAAGTGTCTGGTAAAAAGCATGGACTTTGAGCCTGGCATGGTGGCCCACACCTGTAATCCTAGTACTTGGAAAGCTGAGACAGGAGGATCACAGGTTTGAGGCCAGCCTCAGCAAGTAATGAGACTCCTGTCAACCTAGCGAGACCTTTTTCAAAATAAAAATAAAATAGGACTGGGGGTGTATCTCAGAGGTAGAATGCCCCTGGGTTCCATCCCCAGTAACACACACACAAACACACACACACACACACACAAAAGGTATAGACTTTGGAGACAGGAAGACTTGGATTCTGTCAACTGACTAACCTATAACTTTGAGCTAGTGGCTTAACTTTGCTGAGTTTAAATTTCCTTTTCTGTAAAACAGATAATGCCCACCTTGAAGTGTTGTACAGCACATAACAGGCACTTAATTAATGTTAATTTGCCCCATACAACAACTCGTGCCTGGTACTTTTTGCTTCCTTTTCTTCTGGTGGTGGTGTGTGTGTGTTACTAAGGATCAAACCCAGCGCCTTGTACATGTAAAAACAAAACAAAAAAAGATTCTTTTTTATTTTTATTTTTTGGTCCTGGAGAGTGAATCCATGGCTAAAAGGCTAAGCAAGTGCTCTACCACTGAACTACATCCCTAGCCCTTTAAATGTTTTATTTTGAGATAGACTCTCACTAAGCTACTCAGGGCTTGAGCTTGTATCCTCCTGCCTCAGCCTACTGAGTAACTGGGATTATAGGTATATCTATGTCCAGCTAAGAATTCTTTCTTTCCCTCTCTGTCTCTCTCTGTTTCTCTCTGTCTGCCTGTCTCTCTCTCTCTCCCTCTCCCTCTCCCTCTCCCTCTCCCTCTCCCTCTCCCTCTGTACTGGAGATTGAACCCAGGGGTATTCTACCTCCAAGCTACACTCTCAGCTTTATTTATTTATTTATTTTTAAACAGGGTCTTGCTAAGTTGCTGAGGCTAGCCTTGAACCTGCAATCTTCTTGTCTCAAGCCTACCAAATACTGGGACTACAGGTGTGTGCCACCATGCTTGGCTAGCTAAAAGTTTCTTGACATTAAGTCCAACCATCACTATTGAGTGTTTATTTCATGCCAGGCACTGGTAATACAAAGATCGTGAGATTACATCCTCTATCCTCAGAGACAGCATGATTACAATGTCATATAAGCATTTCAATACTTATGCACAAAATAATAGAGTAAGAGCAAGAGGTATTAGTAAGTCTAGGAAGGCCGGGCAAGGAGACGCATGCCTGTAATCCCAGTACTTGGGAGGGTGAGATAGGAGGATCACAGATCCTCGGCAATTTAGGCCCTTCACAACTTAGTGAGACCCTGTTTCCAAATAAAAAATAAAATAGAGCTGGGGTTGTAGCTCAGAGGTAGAATGCCCCTGGGTTCAATCCCCAGTACCAAAAAAAGAAAAAGCCTAGGAGATCATTTTACCATATGTCTCTTACCTCTTTATCTGATGAAAAGTAAAGTTTGCTGAACCTAGCAGAATGATAACCATTCCAAACGAAGAGTGAATTAGGAATTTCTCTTTGCAAGCCAGGCGTGGTGGTACATGCTTGTAATCCCAGTACTTGGGAGGCTGAGACAGGAGAATTGCAGATTGGAGGACAGTCTCAGCTACTTAGTGAGGCCCTCTGCAACTTTTTTCCTTTTTTTCTCATATGCTGTAGTGAAATGTCTTTGCTCACTGTTTTCTTTTCATCTCAGAGGGAGGCCCCAACCCTGAGCTCAACAGCAATCTGGCCAACATTCTAGAGGTGTGTCGCAGCAAGCACATGCCTAAGTCAACGATGGAGGCTGCGCTAAAAATGGAGGTGTGTCCTTAGTTTGACATTCTTATTATTGATCACAGCCCACATGGGGGTCTATGTTTGGAAGACTGCCAAAAACTCCTTAAATTATCAGAGAGAAGGGTATAAATTTGGTTGAAACCCTGAACCTAGAAGCCTCTGGAGTTCCTCTGTGCTTGGTTATTGTTGGAGAGGCACAGTTAAGAATGTCGGGGGCCTAGTTCCGCGGGCTAGACCTCGCCTCTAGATGGCGCCTGGCAGAGTGCCAGAAGCAGCTGCAGGTGAATAACATTCTAGGGCTGTGCCATGCCAGAGCGCATGCACCAGCACGCCTGACTCGTGGCCGGGCCAGGTGAGAGCTGTATGAGACACCTCGTGGCTTAGGCCCGGTGCAGCTATAAAAGGCTCCACCTCTCGCATAGAAGGAGCGCGGCTGAAAGAGCTGCTGGGGAAGCTGCTGGGGAAAGGCTGGTTGGGAAGTTGCTGGGCTGGGAAGTTGCTGGGAGAAGTTCTGGGAGGAATTGGTTGGGAAGAAGAAGCGGTTGGGAAGAGGTTGGCCGGGTTGCTGGGGAAGTCCTGGGAAGAAAGATTGTGGGTTGCTAGTGGGTTGCTAGAGAGAGGGGTTATTGGAAGTCTGTAGGAAAAGCACTATTTGGAAAGACGACCTCTGCACTGTGTTTGTTATCGTTTGTGCAACGCCTTGATCCCAAGAAAGAGAGAGATATAATAAAAGAGGTTCGAACCAGTAGCATTTAGCCAGCGTCTTTTATTGGGGCCTCATGGCTGAGGGTTCAGCCTGGGGCGCCCGATAAAGAATAAGATGGGTAGTCAGTGTGCAGAGTCATACAGTCTAGAACTGCTCAGCCAAGCTGGAGGAGATGGGGTAGAAAGGACAACATGGGGAAAGCCCTGATGTTAGATTGAAGAAGGTGTTTTTGTTTTGTTTTGGTACTGGGATTGAACCCAGGGGCATTCTACCTCCTAGCTACACACATGCCCATGCCCAGCTATTGTTTTTT
The DNA here is from genome assembly GCA_004027655.1 of Graphiurus murinus. Taxonomy (NCBI): domain Eukaryota; kingdom Metazoa; phylum Chordata; class Mammalia; order Rodentia; family Gliridae; genus Graphiurus; species Graphiurus murinus. The sequence continues at coordinate 18,402 of PVLC010016085.1, forward strand.
TCCCCCAAGATGTTTTTGTCCTAAAGAAAAAAAGCAAAAGCCGGGCGTGGTGGCACACGCTTGTAATTCCAGCATTCGGGAGGCTGAGACCAGAGGATCCAGGTTCGCGGCCAGCCTCAGCTACCTAGTGAGGCCCTCTGCAACTTAGTGAGACTCGGTATCAAAATAAAGAATAAAAAACAAGGCTGGGGTGTAGCTCGGAGGTAGAATGCCCCTGAGTTCAATCTCCAGTACCTCAAAAGAAAAGAAAAAAAGCCAGTAGAAAGGGAAGGGTAAGCTGGGCGTGGCAGTGCATGCTTGTAATCCCAGTACTTGGGAGGCTGAGACAGGAGGATTGAAGGTTTGTGGCCAGCCTCAGCTACTTAGTGAGGCCCTCCACAACTTAGTGAGACCCTATTTCAAATAAAGATAAAAGGCTTGTTCTTTTGTTTGTTTGTTTTTTCGGTACTGGGGATTGAACCCAGGGGCATTCTACCTCCAAGCTACATCCTCAGCCCTATTTTTCATTCTTTATTTTGAAACAGGGTCACACTAAGTTGCAGAGGGCCTCACTAAGGAGCTGAGGCTGGCTGCGGACCCGGATCCTCCTATCTCAGACTCCCAAGTACTGGGATTACAAGCATGCGCCACCACGCCTAGCTTGGTGTGTGGTTTTTAAGCAGCAGTACTCCTCAGCCCAGAGGTAGGAGCACTGAGACTTCCCAGGTGGGTTTCATGCAGAATGGGGCATGGGAGGATGAATCCTGGTGGGGGTCATTTAGGGGGATAGATGTGGGATTTGGCTGTGGAGGGGAGGAAGCAGAGCCAGGAGATGGCTGATTATTCAGGGACCAGTGAGGCAGATTCCCTTCCAAGAAAGGGTACTATTTCCAGTTACCTCAAAAGTTGGCCCTCAGGGCCTTATCTCAGAAGGTAGGGATAAAAGCAGACTTGAGAACCCAGGCTCTAGCTGGAGAGCCCACCCCATGAAGCCAACTTTGTGGTACCTGTGGTTTGGGGATGACATGTGGGGGGAATTCGGAAACAGGAAAATGTGTTCATGTTGTTTATTGCAGAAAACTAAGAGTATACATTTGCTGTATGAGGGTCGAGGCCCTGGTGGCTCTTCTCTGCTTATTGAAGCATTATCTAACAGTGGCTCCAAGTGCCTTTCGGACATTAGACATATCCTGAACAAGAATGGGTAGGTTGTGTTGGGGGGAAATGAACAGAGCCTTTAGGTTCCAATTCTGTGCAAGAATAGTGCTGTTGACCCCTTAAACTGTTCAAGTTTTAAGTATACTTCCTCCTTAGCAGAATCCAATGGAATAATTGTGTTTTTTTTCCCCCTTAATATGTTCTGTTATTAGGCAGGATCCAAAAGACTTGTTCATTAGGTATAGACAGGATCTTTGTCCCATTATCCCATCTGTAGCCATGTAATACCCAGGTCTTAGAATGTTTCACCAGAACCGGAGTCTTTAAGACTCCAGGAAGCTGGGCATGGTGGCCCATGCTTGCAATCCCAGTACTTGGGAGGCTGAGACAGGAGGATCACAGGTTTGAAGCCAGCCTTGGTAACTTAGCAAGGCCTTCTGCAACTTAGTGAGACCCTGTTTCCAAATAAGAAATAAAATTGGGCTGGGGGTGTAGCTCAGAGGTAGAATGTCCCTGGGTTCAAACCACACACACACACACACACACACACACACACGACTCCAGGAAATGAAAATCAAAGTCTTTGCATCCTCTAGACTGATGAGGGCAGAAAATAGAAGGTGGGGATGTTCTTGGACTTTCCTTTCCCAGCAGCAGCTGCATCTTGTCCTTCAGGAAGAGAGCTGCTCTATGTCTGGGTATACTCCATAGGCTGATGGGGAAGAGGTAGCATTGGAATGCTGGGCTTTGTGGAGGCTGAGTGCCCGAAAGCATTCATACACTCCGCTTCATTTCCTTTCCTGCCAGGGGAAAGATGACTGAAGGAGCACGTCACTCTTTTGACAAAAAGGGAGTGGTTGTGGTTGGATTGGAGGACAAAGAGAAGAAAGCTGTGAACCTGGAGCGTGCCCTGGAGATGGCAATCGAAGCAGGAGCTGAAGATGTCAAGGAAGCTGAAGATGAAGAAGAAAATAACTTTTTTAAAGTGAGTATGCAGGCTGTGTTTGGTGGGCTTCCCAGAGGGCCCAGTAGGTGCCGTAAGGCATGCTTCTCTTGGTTTCTTCCTTCTTGGGCCCCAGGGTACAGGTGAGATGAAGAGTCACATATTATACACGCATTTATTATGTGAATACTAGATAGGACCTACTCTCCTAAAGAAGGATCCAGAATATTGAAAACTGAGCTTAAACCCAGTGATACATTATCGTACTGTGGTTCCTTTCAGGACTTTGCAAAGTTCTGTCTAGGTTTATCTTATTACATTCTGGCTCCTCCACCTCCTGACTGTGTGTGTGTGTGTGTGTGTGTGTGTGTGTATGTGTGTATGTGTGTATGTGTGTGTGTGTGTTACTGGGGATTGAACCCAGGGGCATTCTACCGCTGAGCTACACCCCTAGCCCTAAATTGCTGAGGCTGGCTGAGAACCTGTGACCCTCCTGTTTCAGCCTGCGGTACTGGGGATTATAAGCACACACCACCACTCTCAGCTACCTCCTGACTTTCTTTTTCCCCTAGTTTATTTGTGATGCCTCTGCACTGCATCAGGTGAGGAAGAAGCTGGACTCGCTAGGCTTGTGTTCTGTGTCCTGTACACTGGAGTTCATTCCCCATTCAACGGTGCGGCTGACTGACCCCGACATGGAGCAGGCTGCCCAGCTCATCCAGGCTCTTGGCAACTATGAGGATGTGATTCACGTCTATGACAACATTGAGTAACCAGAATGTGTGTGCCCCCTAGGCCCCTTCCTGGGCAAGTGGCAGCTCATCTTGGAGCAGAGGTGTCTGCAGCGATCTCTGAGACGAAAGCAGGTGGGAAGCCTAGCAGGTTAGGAGAACTAAGGCCCGGACTTGCAGCCTCAAAGTCAAGGGAATCCTACACTTCTGTAGGGCCACTTGGTCAGCCCTGCTGGTTTCTCAGAGCTCTCCTGGATGCAGGGTTGGACTGCCAGCTGGTCTGACTCTGATCTCAGATAATTGACCCCTGTGCCCCAAGGGCCTATGTTCTGGAAACTACTCTTAAATAATAACAGTGGATGATCTTGATTGCTGCATTGCTGTTGAATGGCTCTTGAGTTGTTTGGCTGTTGGGACCTCTGGACTAATTTTCAGGTCCCTAGGCTTAGTTCTCTCCTTCAATCCCAGCACTATCACTTATTTTTTTGATTGGCCATAGAAATGTGGCTGTATCCAGGTACTCTGTGGTGTAATGGCCTAACCCTGTCATTCATTCATGTAACTACTATTTCTTGATTGTCTACCACATACTAGGAACTCTACTTATCTAGAGCACAGACTGTTCAACTAGTGCCCTGTTTAGATCCTGCCCAAGGACGTAGGACCTCAGAGAGAAGATGCAGAGCTGCTCTCTACAGGAGCTGCCCAGGGCCGTGTGGGCTGTTATGCATGCATCTTCATTCTCTTTCTGTGGTCTGTATGCCCTTTTTCCACCAGAGAGTTTAAGGTTCTAGTGAGCAGGTGCCAGTGATGAGGGTCTCCTGAGGCACTGTTTTTGCCTGACCCCTGTGTGTCCTGAGATTGGTCAGAGTGGACCTGTCAGCACATTGGATTGGTCTCCAGAAAAGACACACCAAGCAAGGTTTGCGTGCTGGAGTTTCCCAGAATTCCCAGCCGGCACTAACTCCTTTTCATAGGGTGTGGAGAACTGGAGAGGAAACAGAGACAGAAGGAAGAGTGACAGGCTGAGTCAGAAACGTGGCCCTTAGTAGCTTTTGCTCCTAGTTTCTGAGAGTCAAGAAGGGCCAGCTACTTGTGCCTATCAGGCATGTTGGGCTGAAGTGGCTTTTGGATCCCTATAATCTACCTACTTTTAAGTTGTTTAAGTCATTTCTGAGCTCAGGATAATTTTCCAAAAGAGCCTCAGGTAAATAAGGATGAAAACCAGCTAAAACCAAATTGACTATGAATGATAACATTAGCTTCTAGGGAAAACAGATGATTAATTTTACAATGACTTCAACAACTGTAAAGCAAGGGCTTGGGGGATAAAAACTGACAAAATAATCCAAGATCATGTCAAAGTATATGCCTTTATGCCTCATTTTATAATCATACAACTACCTGGTATTCTTTAGTTTTTTAGGAGATAACTCATCCAAATATCTGATTAGCACATCATTAGGGCAACTTTTATAAGATACTTTCATATGCTATTTTATTTGTATTGCCAAGAAACCTATAAAATATTCAGGCCAAATATTTTATGTATATATTATCTCATACCAAGTAGGTGAGATTGGGCCTAATACCACATCTTATATTGATAGACTTTGTTTTTTAAAATAGTTCTGTTTTAGGAAATGTTGAATATAAATTAATTTGGAAGACTGATCATTTCTAATCTGAGAAATAGGTCTAAGGGAGCCCACTCTTAAAGAGAACTTGGTTACTCATGTGAGTAGGCCTCCTCTAATATAATAGATAGAATTTATTAAAATGGATTGTTGAGTAACCAGTTTTCTTACATCAAGGCATGCTTGCAGTTCTGCACAGTAATGCTCCTGTGAAGATAGCTCCGCACTGACCCCTGGTGGTGCCCTGCAGCCTCTCTTGCCAAATATTTGATATTTGTGCCAAAATATCAAAACTGGCTATCACAGAGCAGCAATGTTATTACTGAGTTTTATTATGTTGTAATCATGTATTACTTTTTCTTAGGGGAAATACTTAAAAAAAAAAAAAAACACCTAATCACATTATTGTCCAACTAGGGAGACAACATCTAAGTATCCAGGAGCCAATTGCACCTTAAAAATCAGAGGAATGGGATCTAAGGCTGAGTTGCTTTGCCTTATGTTTGGTCATTTTCTTAGCAACACAAAATCATTCAAGACCTTGAAGCCACCTTAGGCTTATTTCCAAGTGTTCTTCTGGTAGAGGTGGAAATATTGTGACAGCTACTTAGTGAGGCCCTCGGCAACTTAGAGAGACCCTGTTTCAAAATAAAGAATTAAAAATAGGGCTGGGGGTGTAGCTCAGAGGTAGAATGCCCCTGGGTTCAATCCCTAGTAACCACAAAAGAAAAAAAAAAGAAAGAAAGAAATCTCTTCATTCTTGTTAGTAGCTACACAATAGTTTATTATATTAGTGTGTCATAATTTATTTAACTAGTCCATCAATGGACATTTGGAGTGTCTACTTATAAAAGATGCTGTGATGAATTTTCTTTATCTTTGATCACTTGCAAAGTATTCTTTGGGATGAATTTATAGAAGAATTTCAAATGAAAAAGGAATTTTTATTTAGAGGTTAGTGCCAATAATTTATAAAGTATCATGGTTTAAAAAATCTCTATGAAGTGTGTATTATTCCTTGATGATACAGATCAACTGGTTCAAATGTTAATCCAAATATATTCTACTTTTTCTCTGAATGAAAAGAATGTACATCAAATCTGCTGATAGATTTATTGGGCTTTTTTCTTTTGTACATTAAATCCATCAAGATATCTCCTGAGAGAATTCATATCTCTCAGTATTCCTACATCCTTTTTTTTTTTTTTTTTTTTTTAACTGGGGATTGAACCCAGGGGCATTCTACCTGGGGATTCTACCCCCAGCCCTTTTAATCTTTTGTATGTATGTATGTATGTATGTATGTATTTGTGTGGTACTGGAGATTGAGTCCAGGGGCATTCTACCTCCAGGCTACAACCCCCAGCCCTTTTTTTTTGTTTTGTTTTGAAATGGGGTCTTGCTAGGTTGCTGAGGCTGTCCTTGAACTTGTGATTCTCCTGCCTCAGCTTCCCAACTACTGAGATTACAGGTATGCATGCCTGGCTCCTGATGTTCTTAAAAGAATAAAAGGAAAGTATGTAGCTGATGTGTGTGATTAGGCTGCCCGATGGGGCGAGCACCTTCTCAGTCTCTGAGCACTGGGGCAGATTGTGATTCTTTGGGGGCAGATATGGTTCAAGTGTTTACCCAGAGGTATTTACTCAGCATAGAGTCACAGGGAGAGCCTTGAGAAGGTATGGCCCAGCTATGAAACTTCACCCTGAAAATGAAGAGTGAGGAGAGAAAGCAACATAGAAAAGATAAAATATGTAAATTAAGTGCATACTTGTGGAAGTACATGAGGGCATAATTGTGGAAATTGCATTGTTACTAACATCCTCATATGACATTCATTCAACCCATATTTGTATTCTTTTGGCACTGCAGGTTGAAGCCAGGGGCATTCTACCTCCGAGCTACAACCCCAGCCCTATTTCTTATTCTTTATTTTAAAACAGGGTCTCACTAAATTGCAGAGGGCCTCACTAAGTAGCTAAGTCTGGCTTAGAACCTGCGATCCTCCCGTCACAGCCTCTCAAGTACTAGGATTACAGGCATGTACTACCATGCCCAGAACATATTTTTGTTTTTTGAATGTGCTATGAAAGATGGTAGGCATGCTAATTTGTGACAGTTTTCTGCCTCCTCTCCTCCTCCTTCTTCTTTATTCTTCTTTTCTGCTCTCCCACTGAGCTATATCCCCAACCTGACAGTTCCAATTCATATGCTTATTCTGTTAAAGCCAGTTCCATTAGAGTGGGACAAGTGCTTGGCTGAAGAAGGTACTGGGTGTTCTGGGAGAATGTCAGAGGGACTTAACCTAGATTTGGAGTTATCAATCTGGGAAGGCTTCCTGGAGGGAGTGATGTTTAGGCTTAGTTCTTCCCTGGAAGAATGGGGGTAAGAACAGAAATGGAGGAGAGGAGCACTCGATACAGAGAACACAGCCCATTCAGGGGTATATAGGCAAAAGAGAGATGGAGAAACTGCCAGTGGTGCCATGTGGCTGGAGCATAGAATTTTTTTTCTTTTTCAGGTTCTGGGAGTTGAACCCAGGTGTGTTCTACCACTGAGCTACATCCCCAGCCCAGTTTTTGTTTGTTTGTTTTGTACGACTGGGGATTGAACCCAGGGATATTCTACCTCTGAGCTTACCCAGCCCTATTTTTTATTCTTTATTTTGAAACAGGGTCTAAGTTGCGGAGGGCTTCACTAAGTAGCTGAGGCTGGCTGCGAACCTGCGATCCTTGTCTCAGCTTCCCAAGTACTAGGATTACAAACGTGCACTACCACACAGCTTATTTTTTATTTTAAGATAGGATCTTGCAAGTTGCCCAGGCTGGCCTCCAAATTACAATCTTCCTGCCTCAGCTTCCCAAGTTGCTGGGGATTACAGACAGGGACCACCATGCCTGACTGGATCATAGAATTTGAATGACAGATCAGGTGTCTATTTTAGAAAGATCTCTCTGTGATGTGAATACACATTGAGAGGTTGTTACACTGAGTAACCTAAGTAGAGATTCTGGTGGTTTGAACTGGGATGGGAGAGGAGCAGACAGATTGGAGACATGGTCAAGACTGGCAGTAGGGGACAGGAAATGGGAGGAAGAGCTCACTGATAACTCAGAGGTATCTAACGCGGGGGAACTGAAGCTGAATAGAAGAAAACAGAAGAGTGGAGGAAAGTGATGAATTCAGTTTGGGACTGTAGAATTTTAGGTGCATGTGAGGAGACCCCAGGGGTGATGATGCCTTGAGCACAGAAGAACTGTCTGAGCTAGAGCCGATGTTCAGATTCTGGAATTCTCAGCACATATGGTGACTGCAATATGGGAATATTTGAAGTGGCTGGCTGAGGGACAGACAAGGGAAACGAAGCACACAAAAGAAGGCAGCTGAAAGAAAGGGAGAGGGGAAATCAGAAGACTTTCAGCTAAAGACTCACAGTTGTACTGCAGTTTACTAGATATATATACAAGACACTGTTCCAAGTACTGGCAATAGAGCAATGAGGAGGACAAATCCCTGCTCCTACACAGCTTATATTTGTTATAGTTGGAGAAAACACAAAATACGTAATTTCAGGCACTATAAACAAAAATGTGGTAAAATATGGGAATAGAGAATGATGGGGAAGAAGCTATTTTGGATAGGGTGGCTAGGAATGAGTGTGTGTGTGTGTGTGTGTGTGTGTGTGTGTGTTTGTGTGTGTGTGTGCACGCACTCGCGTGTGCATGTATGTGGTATTAGAGATTGAACCCACAGGCTTTCTACCTCCAACCTACACCTTCAGTCCTTTTTTATTTTTTGTTTTGGAACAGGGTCTCACTAGGTTGCTGAGAGTCTTACTACATTGCTGAGGCTAGCCTTGAACTTGCTATCATCCTGTCTCAGCTTTCCAAGTACTGGGATTACAAACTGGCCAGGCATGGTAGCACATGCCTGTAATCCCAGTACTTAGGAGGCTGAGATGAAGATCACAGGCTTGAGACCAACCTCAGCAGCACAGGGAAACTCTCAGCAACTTAGTGAAAGCCTATTTCAAAAACAAAAAATAAAAAGGGCTAGGGATATAGCTCGCAGGTAGAATGCCCCTGGGTTCAATCCCCAGTAAACACACACACACACACACACACACACACACACACACACACACGAATTAACATTTGAGCAGAGACTTGACATAAGAATATCTTGAGAACAGTCTATGTAGAATGCATGACAAGTGCAAAGGTGCTGAGATAAAAAGCTTGGTAGATTCAAATAATGGTAAGAAGGCCAGCCTGGCTGGAGGACAGTGATAGAGAGAAAGGGTGACAGAAGAGTGTGGAGAGGATCAGCTCCTGTTGGGCCTGGTAGATAATAGAGTTGGGGTTTTATTTATTATTTATGCCACTGGAAGGTTGACAGCAGGGGAGTGACATGATCTGAATTGTATTTTACAAAGACCACTCTGGTTTTATTTGGAGAATCATTTGTTGAGCTGAACTGCCCAGAGGAAACAGACCAAATAGGAAGCTAGGACAATTATCCAGGAGAGAGGGAAAGTGGCTTAGACTAGGGTTGTGGTGGTGAGAAGTGGATGGATTCAGATACATTTTGAAAGGAGAGCTGAAAAGATTTGCAGAATGTTTGGATATATGTGTGTTAAGGAAAGAATCAAGGAAGTCTCCTGCTAGTGTGTGTGTGTGTGTGTGTGTGTGTGTGTGTATGTATTTGTGGTACTGAGGATGGAACCCAGCAGCATTCTACCTCCAAGCTACCCCAGCCCTAGTCTCATTAGGTTAATGAGAGTCACTATTTGCTGAAGCTGTCCTCGAACCTGAATCCTCCTGTCTCAGCCTCCCAAATACTGGGATTGCAAGCATGTGCCACCATGCGTGGCTCTCTTGTTTTATTTTTTCTTTGGAAACAGGGTCTTGATAAGATGCTGGCAGCCTCACTAAGTTTCTGAGGCTAGCTTCAAATCTGTGATTCTCCTGTCTTAGCCTCCCAAGTACTGGGATTACAAGCATGAGCCACCACGCCCAGCTTTGGTTTATTTTATTTTGAAACAGAGTCTCACTAAATTTCAGAAGACCTCACTAAGTTGCTGAGGCTGGCTGCAAACCTGTGATCCTATTATCTCAGCCTCCCAAGTACTGGGATTACAAGCATGTGCCACCACACCTGGGTAGGTTTGTATTTTAACAATTGGAAAATGGAGAAGAGCAGGGTTTGAGGGAAGAGAAGAATCAAGAGTTCTTATGTAGAACATGTTAAATTGGAGATAATATATTAGACATTCTAAGAGAAACTGCTGATTGAAACCTTCAGATACAGACCATGGAGTGGATATTAGATTTCCACTGACATGTTTTTTTTTTAAATTTATTTTTTATTGGTGCATTGTAATCATACATCTTTGTTAGGTACAAGGTGGTAGAGGCATACATGCACACATCTCTCATTTAACCCTTCCCCAATTCTTGCCCCATTCCCTCCCCCCAGAACTTAATTTTTTTTATTCTACTTCTGAGCTACATACCTAGTCCTATTTTTTATTCTTTATATTGAAACAGGGCCTCACTAAGTAGCTAACGCTGGCTGTGAACCTGCATCCTTCGGTTTCAGCCTCCCAAGTACTGGGATTACAAGCGTGCGCCACCACACCCGGCTAGAACTTAATTAACTAAAAATTTCGCTAGGCATGGTGGTGCATACCCATAATCCTAGTACTTGGGAGGTTGAGACAAGAGGATCACAGGTCTGAAGCCAGCCTCAGCAATTTAGTGAGGCTCTCAGCAACCTAGTGAGACCCTGTTTCCAAATAAGAAATAAAACTGGTCTGGGGGTGTAGCTTGGAAGTAGAATGCCTCTGGGTTCCATCCCCAGTGCCACACACACAAATTTATCCTGGTTGATACCTATGATCTCAGTACTTGGGAGGCTGAGAGAGGAGGATCACAGGTTTGAGGACAGCCTTACCAATGTAGTGAGACTCTCAGCAACCTAGCACGACCCTGTTTCAAAGACAAAAAATAAAAAAGGGCTGTGGCAGGGCATGGTGGCACATGTTTGTAATCCCAGTACTTGGGAGGCTGAGACCAGAGCATCAAGGTTCGTGGCCAGCCTCAGCTACTTAGTGAGACCCTGTTTCAAAATAAAGAATTTAAAAAAAAAAAAAAAAAAAGGCGCTGTGGGTGTAGCTTAGAGGTAGAATGCCTCTGGATTCAGTCCCTAGTACCACAAAATGAATTTCTTCTGGCAAAATGGATAATAGGGGGCGGGAGAGTTGATAAACACTGGCCTAACACATGGGAGTCTGACAGACATGGTATGAATCCTGGCTCCAACACTTGGACATGGAATTTAACCTGGGCTTCGCTTTCATCATTTAAATGCCAATAGTATTATTTACTTCAGTTATTGGAAAGATTAAGTGAGATGACATGCCTAGCATATAGTAAATGACTAATAAGTATTATTTTTATTTCCCTTTTATTTCCGCATCCCAGAAAAGAGATGATGATAGCTAAGGAACTGAAAAATTGGGTAGTGAGTGACCTAATTGTCGTGGTATTGGAAAATTGTCCCCGTATTGATCCCCAATAAAAGGCAGTCAAAGCCTGAAGTGCTGCAAGCAGGAAGAGACATGCAGCCTTGCCTGTTACACTTCAGAACTTCCCCCTCCTTCTCCTTTGTCCCGATGCTAACCCATAGTACAAATATAAAGGCAATTAGAAGCCCTGAGATAGCATGTAGCTCTGCCTGGCATATCTTAAAACAGTAAGGATAGCAAGAGCCTTATGTCTTTTTTTTTTTTTTTTTTCTTTTGGTACTGGGGATTGAACCCAGGTGCATTCTACCTCTGAGCTACACCCCCAGCCCTATTTTTTATTCTTTATTTTGAAACAGGGCCTCACCAAATTGCAGAGGACCTCACTAAGTAATTGAAGCTGGCTGTGAACCTGGGATCCTCCTGTCTCAGCCTCCCGAGTACTGGAATTACAAGTGTACATCACCATGCTCAGCTAAGCCTTATATCTTGTCCTTGGAGATTACATGTAGCTGCACCAGCTGCAATCAGTGCCTCTGTCTCCCCTTTCTCTATGACCCAGGCTTGGTCAAAATCCATATGCAAAAATCCATATGGTGTAAAATCCATATGCTACTTCAAAACACCCTTAATTGGTAGGCAGCGAGTACAACCGATACAGAGAAAATAGACTATTGGTACCTGCCTTTAGCAGCTAAAATGGTAACAGTAAGTGGGACAATACCACCTGCATGGGAAAATGAGTTGCTAGCTAGCCCAGGTGACATGGTAACCTAGATAAGGAAATACCAGCAAAAAAACTATTTAAGAGACAGAGCTCCAATGAGGGGCAGAGTTCTGTTTTTGGACTCTCCAGTGTCTCCACCAAACTGCTTTTTTTCTCTCCTCATCCTTCTTGCTTTGTAATAAAGACTTGCTTAAGCTGCAACCGAGCTATCAGTTCAATTTTCCCAATTCAACATTATCTATTTGAATGGAGGAAAAGAACCCACTTCACTGTTACAACCGTAACACTAATCAGGTAGGAATATGAAATTTAAAAACTTGTTGGAGAGAAACAGGACAAGGGTCTAATAAAATATTAGGAAGCTGGTGTAAAATTAAAAAAAAAAAAAAAAGAGGGAGCCACAGAAGTAATTCTTAAGAGATCCACACTCAAGGCAAAGCCACAGTAAAGGTTCTTAAGTGACAGTTGAAAATGGCATTGAGGAAGAATATTCTGGAGTCTGACGTATTTTACCGGAACAGTGACCAGGGGAAAGGAGTCCACGTTACTTGTGGTGTATTTGGTATCTGAAGATCTGGGTCTATAAAATGTCGAACAATAGGGGAAGAGGATTAATTATGGTCACTATTTTGAAATATCATGCAGCCAGTACAATTGTTTCAGAACAATATTTAGTGGCACGGAAAAACAGTATAAGCATACTACAAAACAATATGAAGCCATTTTTGTCAAACGTATATCTGGGTAGGAAGTAGATAAAATTATCTTTGGGGTGGGGTTTCTATTTTCTTCTTTATACTTTCCTGTGCTTTTCAGTTTTTCTACAAAAAGCTTATGTTGTTTTTATAACTAGAAAAAAATAGTTATTTCCTGAAAGAACCTTTGGTGGACCTTACAGAATGTGGGAATCCAATGTTCTAGCACTACCCCAACCTTTGGGGCCGGAAGAACCGAAACCTGAGCGGGTGGTCCTCGGCGTCTGAGACTCAGAGAACCAGGAGAGTGGCGAGGCCGCCTTCCTCCGGGCAAGCGCGGCGTCTGAACCGGAGGACCCGACACGGGATCGGACCGCAGAGGCGGCCACTTGCTGGGAAGCGCGCAAAGCCAGACCTTTCCTGCTCCTGGTGCTGAGCACCGGGAGGAGCAAGACGCCGGCCTACGGAAGCCTCCGGACCCGGGGGCGCCGCAGAGAACCGGGAGGGCGGAAGGCCCAACGGCCCCGGGGGCCTCCTTCTTCTAACCCAAGCCCCAGTGTAGCCCGCTCGGAACCGCGCCAGCCCGCGCGTCCGTGGAGCCTTCGGTGCCTGACGGGAGGTGGGAATGTGGGCGGGGCTTCACGCGGAGCTGTGATTGGAGCAACCAACACCTCCCGGGGAGAGGGAGTGAGAGTCTACCGAAGGATGCGCAGGGGCGGGGCCTCGGAGCCCTCTCTGTGATTGGTTAGCAGCACCGGGAACTGAGGTATGTCTCGATGATTGGCAGGCGCCAGGCGACCCTCCGAAACTGCCTTTGCTTCGCCATTGGCATCCTGAGGAGTAGGCGGGATTTGACCATCGTGTGGTGCTGATGATTAGCTGGCTGCTGAGAGTTAGGGTGTTGGGTCAGAGCCGGAGGGGGGGCCTCCGGGGACAGCCGACTTCCTCTTCATTATTGGCTGGTGAAGTGAGTGAGGGTGGTGCGAAGGTCCAGAGGCTGCTTGGGATTGGAGGGCGCTGGCGTGAGTGACAGGCAAGCGGGCGAGCTGCGCTACCAGTGGTTTGTTTTTCGGAGCGTTCCTGAGGTGGAGAACGGTGGCCCGACGGAGCGACTGCGGGACTGAGGGACTGGCCGGCGGGCGGGCCGAGAGGCGCCGCCGAGGCCGGGCTGGGCCGAGCCCGGGAGCGCTGGGGATGTAGCGGGCCACCCTGCCCATGCCACAGCGCCCGGCCGCGGGCGGAGCCGGAGCCCGAGCCTGGGGAGGCGGCGGGGGCCCAGAGCGCAGCCCGCGCAGCCCGCGCAGCCCGCGGCCCCCGCGCGGAGCCAGGCCCGCTGCCGTCCCCGCCGCCCGGGCCCCCGGCATGCAGCCCCGGCTGCGGAGGTGACACTTCTGGGCTAGAGCCGCCGCCGTCATCGCCACCATGGGTGAGTGTCGCCACCGCCCCGGCCTGTGCCCGCGCTGCCTCGCGACGCCCCGCCCCGGGCTGAGGGGAGGAGGACCCTAGGCCGCCGCCTGACAGGCACGGACAGCCCGCCGGGCCCGGGCTGCGGACCGCCCGCCTCCAGCTCGCCGCGCCGCGGCCCGCGCCGGGGTTTTGGCTCCCGAGCCCCTCGGGGGCGGCCCTGCTGCCTGAGCCCACTCGGGAGCCCTCCTTCCGGGCGGCGCGGCGGGCGCATCCCGAGGAGGCTGCGGCGGCGGGACGGAGGACCCGTGCTGGGCTGGGCAGCCCGCTCCAGCCCCTGCAAGCCGGCCTGCGAGCCCGCGGGCGGGGGAGCGAGAGCGCAGTGTGGGGCCGGGGCTGGAGGCTGGTGCAGGCCCAGCTGCTGTTGTGTCTTTTCCTTGATTTGCTTTTTTTTCCTGCCTGTGTCATTTCCTTCCCTTTGCTCACACAGGCCGGCCTGTGAGAGTTCCCCGGGCTTGCTCTCGAGTCCTGTGCGCGCCCCAGCGCAGGGGGGAGGGCGTGCAGGGATCAGTTTGGAAGAGATTATACCCAAATCTCTGTTATCAACCGCGCGGTTGAGAAACGCGCGCTACACGCAGATTGCAGGAGGTTAGGAATCGTAGGGTGCTGCAGGCCATAGTTCTTATGCTACTTTTTGAAAAATCCAGTTGTGGCATCCCTGAAATTATGTAACTTTTGAAAGAAACATTCGCTACACAAAAGAATATGAAATCATTTCCTTTTTGTCAATATTTGCAGTTTCTGCTGTGAAGATGTAATCTAGGAAAAGCTTTTAATGTCTTCCACACGCAGCATTTGAAACTGAATTATACTGCTTATTCTTTCTGGCAGTTTATCAAATGTCTATAGTGCCTGAGATTAAGGAGCAAATAACATTTTAAATGTACTTTGCTTCTTCTGTATAGACAGATGTTGTGATACAGTTGTCCAAATCCACAAGTTTTGCAAAATATTTTTTATTGACCTAAATAATAAAAGGGTACATTTCAGTGAAAGAATGCTTTGCAAAACCATTGCTTCTCAAAAGTGTCCAGTGTGAAGAGGAACCATTAATGTTTGCTATGCAGTGTAGCAAGGTCAAGGCATTTTTGTACTGTGTCACATTGGCCAGATACTCATTTGTGACCCATCTCCACACTCTGACTTTGAATGAATTGCCTTGTTCTATTACATGCTGTCCCTTATACAGTATTGGAAAGGGTTTATTCATTTGCTGAGCCTCCTGTTTCCTTTCTGTGGTGTTCTTCAGAAGTGCTTTTTCTTCTGGGGAAGGTCTTTCATGAGAGTTAAGCATAAGAGGAAACTGGTAAGGCCTGGTGTTGTGTTTAAATTGTAACTCACAGCTGGGCGTGGTGGCACAAGCTTGTAATCCCAGTACTTGGGAGGCTGAGACCGGAGGATGGAAGGTTCAAGGCCAACCTAGGCTACTTAGTGAGGCCCTCCACAACTGTTTAAAAATAAAGAATAAAAAATAGGACTTGAGGTGTAGCTCAGAGGTAGAATGCCTCTGAGTTCAATCCCCAGTTCAATCCCCTAGGAAAAGCTTTTAATGTCTTCCACACGCAGCATTTGAAAAAAAAAAAAGTAATTCAACAAATACTTATTAAACATTTACTATAAATGGGGCACAGAAGTTTTTGTCCTCTCAAGGCTTCAAATATTTATCTTGTATTATTGAATTGAAGCTAAATATTTGAATGGAATTATAACAGTCTTCCTAATAAGTCTTCCTCCTTGTCCTTTGGGCACAGCTTTAAGTCTCAAAAGGAATTTTGAAAAACTTGAGGATGTTTCCACACTTTGACTGCAAAACCAGTAAAAGTGTTCAGATATGAGGGCTATGTCTCATCTGACGTGAAAGTAGATACGTAGATGAGAACCTGTTTTTGCATTTCAAGACATTTTCTTTCTTTCTTTCATTTATTTATTTATTTATGGTACTGGGGATTGAACTCAGAGGCATTCTACCTTCGAGCTACACCCCCAGCCTGATTGTATTTCTTATTTGAAACAAGGTCTTACTAGGTTGATGAGAGTCTCACTACTTGCCAAGACTGGCCTCAAACCTGTAATCCTCCTATTCCAAGCCTCCCAAATACTGGGATTACAGGTGTGCACCACCATGCCCAGCTTCAAGACATTTTCAAAATGTGTGAATATATAGAGAGACAGTGATGGAAAGGAAAGGAACTATATAAGTAGGTTCAGAGTCCAAAGAAAAAGGACAAGGAACCCTTTTGCCCCCAAGTCAGTGGTGTGTGTGTGTGTGTGTGTGTGTGTTACTGGATTTTGAACTCAGGTGCATTCTACCTCTGAGCTATACCCACAGCCCTTTTTATTTTTTGTTTTGAAAAAGGGTCTCTCAACTAGGTTGCCAAGAGTCTTATGTTGCTGAGGCAGGTTTTGAACCTGTCTCAGCCGCCCAAGTACTGGGATTACAGGCGCGTGCCACCACACCTGGCTCCCAAGTCAGTTTTATATGAAGAAATTGAGACATATAGAAGGGAATTAATTTGCCTGGTCGCTGTAGTATATTAGGCAAGCTAAGGAATCACTGTCCTGGCTTTCTGAGGCATTTTCTCCCCATACCATTCCCTATCTTTCTTTTCTATAGATGATCTTAACATATAGTTATAGGTAATATTGAGTTCTCCCAGACACCTGGCTCTTTTATTTGCTTTGTATAGGGCTCAGTGAGGACACATAAACATACAGTCTCCCTGAAATACTAGTTCTGAGTTGTTGATGTAATTAATGAAAATTCAAACCCCCAGCTTAGTTTGCTTTGGTTGCTGTAGTTCTAAATAAACTCTAACTAGCAAGCACAGGGGCCTGTGTTCAATCCCCAGCACCAAGTAAACAAAATGTAAATAAATAATTTTAAGGGTTTTATAAAAGAGAAAGACTCCTTAATATTTTAGTTATACTTGTTAAACTCCAGCCGAGAAAGGAAAGGACTAAAACTAATTTGAATTCCCCGCCCTGCAGGTTCTTTGGTTGATAATCATATTTTCCTGAGTTGTTCTATGCCCCAGACTCAAGCCTGTTTGACAACTTGAATTGTTAATAAAAACAGGTCAGATTTTATATTGGCTATCAGCCCCAGTAAATTTCTAGTGGACAGCTGGGTGTGGTGGCACACGCTTGTAATCCCAGTACTTGGGAGGCTGAGACAGGAGGATCCCAGGTTTGTGGCTAGCCTCAATTGCTTAGTGAGGCCCTCTGCAACTTAGTGAGACCTTTTTTAAAAATAAAGAATAAAAAATAGGGCTGGGGATGTAGCTCAGTGATAGAATGCCCTTGGGTTTAATCCCAGGTACCCCCCCTCCACCACCACCACACACACAAAAATTTCTAGTGGAAACTACACTTATCCTTTTAAATAATAGGAAATATTATTTTTTTACTTAGATACTATGTAGTTATTTAAAAAATTAAGATTGGTTTGTTTTTTCTTGGTCACTCTAGAATTTCCTTCCTTATTTATTTATTTATTTATTGGTGTGGTACTGGGGATTGAACCCAGAGGCATTCCACATTTGAGCTATACCCACAGCCCTTTTTTTATTTTTTTGTTTTAAAACAGGGTCTCACTAGGTTGCTGAGAGTCTTACTAAGTTGTCAAGGCTGATCTTGAACTTGGGATCCTCCTGTCTCAGCCTCCCAAATACTGGGATTATAGGCATGCATCACCGTAGCCAGCTCTAGTTCTTTTGTGGCAAATACTGTTAATACCTGAGACTAATTCACTAATGTTCATTTGGTCTTTTTATAAATGCAGCCTGAAATTTAGTGTGCTATA
>PVLC010016086.1:0-36031 GCA_004027655.1 Graphiurus murinus
TTTTGTCTTTCAAATTATTTTTCCAGTTGGACTTTTAGCTGATTCCTTCTCAGACTTCTTTCATTTAGCATAGTTATTTTGAAATTAATCCATGTTGCTTCATGTAATTATTAGTTTCTATTTTGTTGTTTAGTGGTATTCCATAGAGTAGCTCTATCATAGTTTATTTATCCATTCATCCATTGATTGACATTTGCTTGTTTTTTAGTACTGTACTTGGCTATTATAAATAAAGCTGCTTTAAAACCTTTTTAAGGATTTTTTCAATTCATCAAAGGTTTTGAATTATTACCATGAAGTTGTTCATAAGGGAAAAAAAACAAACTTTAAAGTGAATGATATGATTCACAACTCCTGGTATTCTGGGACTCTGCAATCCTCTTTTGTTGTGTAGCCAAGAGCAGTGACTTGTATCAAACACAGAATGTGCTAAAATTGAAGAAAATGTGCAAATGTTGTGTTCTCATCACAAAACCGCAACATGAGGCCTTTTTTTTTTAATGTAGCTAAAATGGGAAAATCATAGGCTTTCTTTATGACTTCCATTGGTAGTCATTTAGAAGAAACTTCATCAAGATTTATGATTATAATGCAACAATAAAATAAAGAATAGTTCAGTATTGAAAAAATTCCATAGGCATCAGTACTTAAGTTCCAACTTCACTATTTTCTTTTTTTTTTTTTTTTTGGCGGTACTAGGGATTGAACTCAGGGGCATTCTACCTCTGAGCTATACCCCCAGCCCTAGTTTTTATTCTTTATTTTGAAACCAAGTCTCACTAAGTTGAGGAGTACCTCACTAGGTAGCTGAGGCTGGCCTCGAACCCGGATCCTCTGGTCTCAGCCTCCCGAATGCTGGGATTACAAGCATGCGCCACCACGCCCGGCTCCAACTTCACTATTTTCTTAGGCTTACATTCACTTATAGCAATGAAGTTATAACTATTCTATAATTATTATTAAATTTTAATCCAGGGAGACTTGGATTTTAAATTAGCTCTCATTTGCAAAATTAATGTTATAGCTAATTTCATGCTATAATATTTACTTAACTAACCAATTCATTATTAAATTATCAATTAATGGAGCTGGGCATGGTGGAGCATACTTGTAATCCCAGTACTTGAGAGGCTGAGACAGGAGGATCATAGGTTTGTGGCCAGCCTCAGCTACTTAGTGAGGCTCCTCCACAATTTAGTGATACTTGTTTCAAAAATAAAGAATTAAAGAAAAATAGGACTGGGGGTGTAGCTCAGCGGTAAAATGACCCTGGGTTCAACCCCCCATAGAACCAAAAGAAATCAATTAATGTTTGATACAAAGCAAATACAGATGCTTGCAAAAATGTCAAATAATAATATTAATAAACTGTGGTCCTCAAAGTGAAGGCATGGAGAATATGTTTTTATATTTTTTTGTTTTTAATACTTTCATTGGTGCATTAAGTCTTACATCATAATGCATTTCACAGTGATAGTGACATACATGCACACAGCACTTGGTGGAATTTCCTCTGGCTCCCTCTCCATTCCTTCCTTTCCCATATAGGATATTGAGATTGACATTGGTATTCTTACATATGTACACAATATCACTGGAAGTAATTCCTTCATTGATCCTCCCTCATCCTGCCCCCCCTCCCCTAGACCACCTATGTGGCTCAACTGTTTCTCTTCCATTATCTGAAGTCTCTCCAATATTCCAATTACTCCCTAGCTTTTGCATATGAAAGAAAACATATGAGCCTCCACTTTCTGTGACTGGCTAATCTCACTTAGCATAATGTTCTCCAGGTCCATCCATTTTCCTGAAAATGACATGATTTTATTTCTCTTTATTGCTAAGTAGAATTCTGTTGTGTAGAGAATACTCTTGATGGAATAAAAATAGCATCTTTATGCTTGATATGATTAAAAAATGTCATCAGTAGAATTCTCTTCCCTTTGACCTTCACTAGACTTTACAGATCACAACTGAGGCTATTCTTAGCCTTAAGAAAGTTTCCTACCTGTAGTAAAAATAAAAGAATTCAGAAAATAGAATTAGTGATACATTTCTTAAGCTCCTTTCAAATCTCTGCCTTTACCAACAGTTGACATTTTATTTGTCACTCAGTATCCATGAGGGATGGATACAGTCACTCAGTATTTTTAATCACATATAGGAAACTGTCTTATGGATTAAAAAAAAGTTCCTCAGTCATGGTCTATAAAAAAGTTAATATTATGCAATAATTCTGTTTACTATATTTTAACCCTAAAAGTAATATTATTTAAAATATTAATTATTAAGTATCAATACTTAAGTATTAATTAGGTATTAAGTATTAGTATTATTTTTAAAAATGTTACTAAATGGAGCTAGAAAAGACTGTATATTAGCATTACCTTCTTCAGTGCAACATTGTTTGAAAAAACAAAAGATGCATTTTAAGAAAAAAGTAATTCAGGTCCGGGCGTGGTGGTGCACGCTTGTAATCCCAGCATTCGGGAGGCTGAGACCGGAGGATCCGGGTTCGAGGCCAGCCTCAGCTACCTAGTGAGGCGCTCCGTAACTTAGTGAGACTCGGTTTCAAAATAAAGAATAAAAAAAGTAGGGCTGGGGGTATAGCTTGGAGGTAGAATGCCCCTGAGTTCAATCCCCAGTACCGCAAAAAAAAAAAAGAAAAAAAGTAATTCAGTATAGAAAAAAATATGTCATCAGTGTGATAAATATTATATCACAGCCTAAAAAGGAAATACTATATCACAGCCCAAAACCCCTAAGATGGGAAAAAATGCTTGTATAAACATGAAAACAAAGTCTAAATGTCTCTTATTTATCTAATTCATTTAAAAAATCTGTATGTATTGCAGTACCTTAAGTATATCACAACACAGTTAAATACCCAATTCATGATTGTGCAGTTGAATGAATTTTCACAAAGTGCCTCCACTCAGGTGATTTGAATCTAGATGAGGACCACCCCAGCAGCCCAGCAGCCCAGCAGCCCAGCAGCCCAGCAAACTAACCTATGTCTCTATCCAGTTACTTCCCTCATCAACACCAACTGCTGCCCCTCCAGAGGTAACATTGTGGTACTCAGCATGGTTGAAACTAGCATTTATTTTGTAATAATTATGCTGAACATTTTAATATACTTATTGGCCATTTTGATATTATTTCAAGAAGTACATTGCCCAACATTTTTCTTATTCCTAAAATTGTATTGATATGACTAGGATATATTATTTCCTCCTATGTCTGTGTCTTTATTTTTAAAACTCTTAATGTTGTCTCTCAATAAACAAAATTTTAAATTTTAATGGGGTTCAATTTGTGGATAGTGCTTTTTGAGTCTTTTTAAAAAAATATATTGAGAAGTCTGGAGGAGGACCTCAGTGGTAGTGTTTGCCTAACATGCATGAGGCACTGGTTTTGATCTCTAGCATCTCCAAATATATATAATTGAACATATATATTCTTGTATATAAAATATAAATATATTCTTACTTAAATATAATTATCTATCATAAAATTTGCCATAATGGTTCTTATTACTTTTGTATATCGAGCATCTGTGATATCACTCATTCATGGTGTTTTTACATGTCATTTCTTTTTTTGTTCTTGATCATTTTTTCTAGAGAGAAATAAAAATGTGTTAATTACTATAAAGAAATTATTTTTGAGTTGTTCATTTTCTTAAATCTAAGTTTACTTCTAATTTATTGATTTCTGCTACTTTAATATTAATCATTTCATTATTATTGAATATGAAGTAGTTTCAAATTTAACTTGTGACTTCTTTGAGTTGTGGAACATATAAAAGTGTGTTGCTTATTTTCCTCACATGAGACATTGCTTTGGAACCAGGGCCATATTGGCCTAGTGAAATGCATTAGTAAGTAATTCTATTCTTCAGATTGGGGAGGACTTTGAGAAAAATTTCTGTTAATCCTTTTTAAATGTTTGATGCTATCACCCTGAAAGCCATTTGATTCTTTATTCTTTAAGTTGGAATTTTTTTTAATTATCACTGATTCAATCTCTTTATCTGTGAAAAATCTATTAATATTGTCTCTTTATTCTTAAGTTTCACAAATTTAATAATTTGTGGCCATTTCATCTATTTTATCTTTGTTGGCATAAAATGATTCCTTGTGTTCTTTTATGTGAGGATGCAACAGGCCATGCTGATTATCCCAGTACTTAGGAGGCTGAAGCAGGAGGATCGTAAGTTTGAGGCTAGCCTAGCCAACTTAGTGAGACCCTATTTGAAAATAAGAAAACAAAAATGACTGGAAGTATACTTCCAGTCATATAACTCAGAACATAGAAATGGATCATTTCTACATTCCCTTACAATCTTTATTATTTACATCATCTTTCACCAATTTCTTAGTGCAGCTCAGTTTATTTAGTTGATTGTTTTAAAGATTCGAATTTGCTTTTTTAGCATCATTTTCCTATACTCACTTTCATTATATTTACTAATATTTAATTCTATTTATTTTAAAAATTGCTTTCTAAGTATACTTATAGTAATAGAGTAATAAATGATAACATAGATGAAACTACACATACCTTCATATGTACATATGATTATAGTCTTATACTACAGTTTTTTTTGTGTGTGTGTGTGTGGTATTGGGGATTGAACTCAGGGGCATTCTACCTCCAGGCTATGTCCACAGTCCTATCAGTCCTATTTTTTATTCTTTATTTTGAAACAGGGTCTCACTAAGTTGCAGAGAATCTCACTAAGTAGCTGAGGCTGGCCGAGAGCCCTGATCCTCCAGTCTCAGCCTCCCAAGTACTGGGATTACAAGCATGTTCCACCATGCCCGGCCTACAGGTTTTTCTTAAGTAAACATTTTTTTCTGGCTGTACTTCTATAAACAAACAAAATTGATCCATCATTCATAAATTTTATTTGACACAATATTTCAAAATTCTTCATCCTGATAAAATAATATGAGCTTAAAGTCATTACAGGGAATTTTTAAGTGATTTCTACATTTTTCCAAAAGTGATGGACTTGTCTTTTTCATGCTAAACACTATCATCTCCTAAATTTTCTGCTTTATAATCATTTCTAACATCACGTTAGTTCTCCACAAGTAATATGACATTCTGAAGTCTGTCTAAATGCATAAAAATGTGGAAGATATTCACATTTCAATTCATTCTGAGACTGTAATAGCTCATTTTTCTAGGGATTCTATTATCTGTTCAAAACCAGAACTCCATCAAAATAGCCTTGCAACTGCTATTCAATATTCATTCACTGAAAATGGCAAAATGAGAACACCACATGATGAAATGTTATGCAGAAGGAACTAAATGTTCTATAACCCAGGAAGAAAAGTGAACTTTAAAAGAAGTGCACTAAGTAAATGGAGACATGCATTTCCAGAGATTTCTGTTAGCATTTTGTCTGGTACTCTCTCATACCACTAAAAAGTGCAGTGATTCACATCATGGTAATTTTTATGAATAGTGGAAAAAGTAAGTGTGCTCTGTGAATGCTCATCTTTATTGTTATTCTTTCATTAATTACAGAAATAAAGCCCCAACTACACTTACATTGATGTTTTATAATAATTCTATTGGGAAATAATTTTAACATTTAAATAGTATATATTACTGGCATTGATACAAAATGACTTATCATTTCTTTGGAATTTGTTTATCCTCATAAACTATTTTATTAGCATATAGGAATCTATGATCGGTGCAGTAGGGGAATTAAGCAGTATTGTTTTTAAGAAAATACTCCCCCCAAGTTATTCACATTTTAGAAGAAAATTGAATTATATAAATTGGATTAATAAGTTGATTCTTTATTTTTTGTTTTTTTATTTTTCATGATGGCAGTAAATAAAAATATTTTGGTTTCAGGGCTCAATTTTGAGGATGGACTCAAATTTCCATGAATACTAGTGAAAACATATTTCATTCCTCAAGTTACTTCAGACAATTTCTCTAACATGAATTTGACATTTCAATAATTCATAATAAAAACAAGACAATTTATAACTAAAATTTTCCTTTGAATTGAATTGAATAGCAGCTATATTTTAAAAGTAATTAACACATGCCAAGAACATGATGATAGCTTGAAAACCACTATTGCCTAATTCCTAATTCTAGATATGATGCTCAGATCAGTTTCTTCTTCAATAAGTATTAATTTAATAGTAAGAATATGAGGAGCCTAAAAATTCTTTATGTTTATAAATATTGCAAGCTGCCATATTAGAGCTTTCCTTCAAAATCCTTGAAATTTTTGTTGTGTCTGTGTGTGTGTGTATGTGTGTGTGTGTCTGTGTGTGTGTGTTACCAGATTTTGAACCCAGAGGTTTCCTATCACTGAGCTACACTCCCAGCCCTATTTTGTTTTTTATTTTAAACAAGATCTCACTAAGTTTTGGAGGGCCTCATGAGGTTGTTCATGCTGGTCAGGAACCTGTGATCCCCCAGTTTTGGCCTCCCAAGTACTGGAGTTACAGGCATGCACCCCAACACCCATTTTTTTTTTGTTTTGTTTAGTTTTTGTTTTTGTTTGTTTTGTTTTGTTTTGTTTATGATACTGGAGATTTAACCCCAGGGCTTTCTAGCACTGAGCTACACCCCCAGATCTTTTTATTTTTTAATTTGAAACAGGGTCTTGCTAAGTTGCTAAGATTGGCCTCAAACTTGTGATCCTCCTGTCTCAGCCTCCCAACTACTAGTATTACATTGTTTCACCATGTCTGACTCTTTTGCTATTAAATCTTGTATTGTTCCATTGCTATTATGCCGAGGGTAGAATTAATATGCAGTTTTTATAGTATAACAAACACAAAGCTGTCACCTTTGATATTGATCTTTTCCAACTATTTTCTGGACAAAGATTTTTGTTTCTTTGACATTTTGCTTTTAGGGAAATTCAGTTTATAGAATACATAAAAGTGATAAAAATGCACAGCAACATAAGATGTTTGCAGGAAAAATTTTAAGTAAAGAATATAATTTACATTAATATTTTAAATATTTTGATAATTTATTTTACCTTATACATAAAAACATATCAACTTAATATTAATGCAAGCTGGGTGTGGTGGTACATGCCTGTAATCCCAGTACTTGGGAGACTGAGACAGGAGGATCACAAATTAGAGAACAGCCTCAGCAAGGAGTGAGGCTCTCATCAACCTAGTGAGATGCTGTTTCAAAATAAAAATAAAATGGGGATGGGGATGTAGCTTGAATATAAAATGCTCCCAGGTTCAATCCCCAGTACTACAAAGAAGTATTAATGCAGTATTATGTGATTTTTGATACATGTATACATTGTTGAAATGCTTAAATCAGGTAAATATATGTCTCTCCTCAAAAAATTATTATTTTTTTGTTGAATGCAGTTGTATATCTTCCTTCTAGATTTTTGAATTATGTGATACATAATTGTTACCTATTGTAACAAATAAAACTTTAAATCTACACTGAGATTCCTTCTAACCCCAATTAGAATGGCAAACATCAAGAAGTCAAACAACAATAAATACTGGCAAGGATGTGGGGAAATTGGAATTCTTCTATACTGTTGGTGGGACTGGGAAATAGTGCAGCAGCCATGGAGATCAATGTAGAGATTCCTTTAGGAACTATTAAAAATGTAATAAATGATGCAAGCTTACATATTATAGTTTAAGAATAACCACATATTTATTATGTAAAGCATTCACATGTCAGAAAGGTGCTAACTTAAAAATCCCTTAGATTTTCCAAGGTTGAAATTTTTTTAGTGTAATTGGATGAACCAATCTGAGTTATATGAAGACTTCACCCTGCTAGCAAATATTTAAATCAACACTAAGCATGAAATGAGAAACAATACATGAGTCTTCTTTGAACCATCCAGAAAGTTTGTTCTTTGCAATCAGATTGCTCAATCATATGCCATTAAAAGGGGCCATTGTCTCAACCAACAAATGAAGCCTCAAATTGAGTATGAACTCCACAGAGAGAAATTCCAAATAACAAAGGAGAGAATTAAACAAAAGGAAAGATAAAGAGTGAATTGTTCCTGGCTATGCAATCGGGTACAATTCACTGATGTGGAGAAGAGAAGAGTATTCATTCACAGCAGATCTTTCTGGTGTTAAAATCTGAAGTGCACTTTGTTTATATTTTATATTTACATTGTATTTTCATAAAGAATATATATTTTAGGCTGAGAATTTTTTTTTAATTTGAACAAAAATAGGTTTTGGAAAATTGCTTGAAGGAAGTGTTTATTTGTAACATAAAAAACATAATAGTATTTGAAGAAATTAAGACTGCCAGTCATTTTTATAATCATAAGACTATTAGTAATAATAAATTTTAGGATTTAACCAATAGTGAGACATAAATAAGAACTTAGAATTTCTGCTATTTTAAGTCCATGACTGCTCTATAGTCTTCATACTATATGATAACTTTTTGTATAAGTTTTTCATATCTTGCTACCATAATCATCAGCAGATAAACACTTTATCACTTTTCTCCAGTTTTCCTGTCAATTATTTTTCTCTCATTTTAAGACTATGCCCTACCTTTGTTTTCAGAGAAAATACAGATAGGAATGAACTGTGATTTCTTATTTTGCACCCAAGATATTGTTATCTTTTAAATTCTCAATAATTATTTCTTAACCTTCCTGTTAGAATGAAGTTTTTCTGTTGTTATGTTTTGAATTTAGAATATCCCCCAGACTTCATTTCATAGATAAGGTAGTCATGTTGGATGTGGGACTTGGTTGCTAGGAAGGAGTCCTGGAGACATGGTCTTGGTATATATGTGTCCTTGCTCTGTCTCGTTCTCCCTCTCTGCTTTTGGTCTCCATTCTCCATGATGCATGGACTGACACCTCTGAAAACTCCAGAACTATGAGAAAATAAATGTTCCTTCCTCTAAATTGTGGTCATCAGGTATTTTTGGATCAAGGCTGTGAGAATGCTGCCTGAGACATCTACCAATGCCAATGATTTCTAGCACTTTGGTTATCTTCTATAAAATTGCTTTTATATTTTCCAATTCCACCATTTGCTGTATCTCAGAATCTATACACACACTCAGTGTACTTCACCATTAAAAAAAAAAAAAAAAAAAAAAGCCGGGTGTGGTGGCACATGCTTGTAATTCCAGCATTTGGGAGGCTGAGACCAGAGGATCCGAGGAGTTCACGGCCAACCTCAGCTACTTAGTGAGGCACTCCTAAATTTAGTAAGACCCTGTTTCAAAATAAAGAATAAAAAATAGTGCTGGGGGGTATAGCTTGGAGATAGAATGCCCCTGAGTTCAATCCCCAGTACCTAAAAACAAACAAACAAAAAAAAAAACCAACTCTCAGTCATGCATTAAATAAGGTGGTAAAGAAGGGCAGGGAAAATGGGCTTTGTACCCAGCCACTGCAAACATCATCTTATGGTCTGTCTCTTTTTAATATTGGGATAACATAAAGGTATTTATCCTTTCTTATTTTTAGATTATCAATTTGTAAAATAGGGTAACTCCTATCTTGTGTTCTTGTGTGGATTAAAATCTTCTAAATGAAAATTCCAGTATGCTATGTTGTCATTGGATACGTACTTAATAAATAAAACTGGTATTTTCTGAATATCAATTTTTTTTTTTTTTTTTGCGGTACTGGAGGTTGAACTCAGGGGCATTCTACCTCTGAGCTATACCCCGAGCCCTATTTTTTTATTCTTTTTATTTTGAAACAGGGTCTCACTAAGTTGCGGAGGGCCTCACTAGGTAGCTGAGGCTGGCCGCACAATTTTATAGCCTTATAGCCACATTCTTATTTTTTTTTTCTCCTTCCCAGGCACAATCATCTTTAGGTATTTATTTGAGGAGCTTCTGCCTTTTCCTCACTAGTAGAATTTAGTTGCTTGTTACTCAGTATAAAACAAGACTTATACATAGGTACATCCTGTTTTCTTGCCCTGCCCTCAGAAGCACACACTTTTTGCTTCTAAAGCTTCCAATCACTGCCTGGGCTCTGGGTGCACATTGTTTTTCTTCAGTTAAGCTTTTACTTGTGACAGAAAAAATCTATGAATGGGCATTGCTTTCGTGTCTGTGTACCACCTGAGATGGCTGTCAGGTCTCCAGCATAGACTGCAGTGCTTCATGAGTAGGCCCATAGAAATGAGTTTGCAAGGGAGGGTGTGTGTTATTTTGGTCTAGTATGGACATCCTACATGTTCAACCACAATCAGATTTAAGGTTTCAGCTACTTCATTCTAACTGATGTTATGGCATCTGCCTCTCTTTCAACAGTAATCTGCCAGACCCCATTCTAACTTCATTTGTATGTTGTAATTATATCCTTTAAAATATACCAATAATTATGAATACATATCCCTTCTGTGGGTTATACTAGCAATTTATCAAACCTGATGTGGTTGTGGAAATCCCTGAATTCCCACAAAGCCACTTGATTAGAAGTATGAATGGCCTGCAGACCCTCAAACTTATGGTGGTTTACATCTGAAGTGAGGACATTGTTGAATACCTATGTTCTTATGTCTACAGTAAATCCTGGAAGTTTGTAAAATAATCACACTGCAGTATTGCAATGTATTTTATATTTTTACATTTATTAAATTTTACTGGACATATTTTTCATACATATTTCAACCCTTTCATATGCACAAGTCTCTCTCTTGCTCGCTCTTCTCTCTTTCTCTCTTTCTCTCTCTCTCTCTGTACTGCGGATTGAACACAGAAGTGCTTTACAACTGAATTACATCCCCAGCCCTTTTTATTATTTTCATTTTGAGACAGGGTCTTGCTAAGCTTTACAGACTGGGTTCAAACTTACTGTCCTTCTGCCTCAGCCTCCCCAATACCTAGATTTATAGGTGTTTGCCAACATGACCAGCTCATATTTTTCCTCCAAAAATTGATATTCAAGAGGATTAAATGAGGAAAATATTTTAAAGTCAGCAAAATGTGTATCATTTAATATGCATTGAATGTATGAGGAGCATTTTTATTTTTGTAAATGATTAGCAAATTGTAGAGCTAGTGATATATCAATCCTCCTTTAGCAACATGGAAGATTGACAGTATTGACAAGAGTATGACAGATTATTCCACTCATCTATTTAAGAAAGGTTCAGTTGATCTGAATTTAGAGCTTTGAATTCATTGGAGTTTTACACTCAACTCACCTGCATGCATTATAAAGTTAAATGACAAATCATATAGGTATATAAATTATTTCTTAGTTTGATAAAAAGTAATGAAATTGAAGCATGTCTTATTTTCAATGAGACTGAGTATGGGGAATAATGGGGACAACAGAAAATCAACATTGAAGTACACAGGAATGATTACCATAGTCCACACTTTCAAAGGGATGTTACATTATCATGCAAAAATTTAACTAGAAGAATGCCTGCATATTCCCAAAGCTTACCTCCTTGAAGTTTGGTGACTAGATGCAAATTCATATCTGAGATTAGTTCCTGAATTAGGGAGGGAATAGCGATGAAAAACTGATGAATTTTCAATAAGTTTGGATGTTTACTTAATAGTATCATACCATAGTTAACTTCTTAGTGATTTAAGATTTTAAATGAGGGAATGATGAATGAATAAAGAGTTCTATACAAGAACTCTTTATTATATTTGGAACTTTGTGTAATTCCAAAATATCTCAGAATTAAAAATAATAAAGACAGCCGGGCGTGGTGGCGCATGCTTGTAATCCCAGCATTCGGGAGGCTGAGACCGGAGTATCTGGGTTCGCAGCCAGCCTCAGCTACCTAGTGAGGCATTCTGTAACTTAGTGAGACTCGGTTTCAAAATAAAGAATAAAAAATAGGGCTGGGGGTGTAGCTCGGAGGTAGAATGCCCCTGAGTTCAATCCCCAGTACCACAAAAAAAATAAATAAAAATAATAATAATAATAATAATAATAATAATAATAATAATGACAAGCACAATTTAGTCCTGGTTGCCAGAGTATTATTCCGGAAGAGGATTAACTCCATTGGGGACCATGGAATTTTTTAACATCATGAAACTGCTATATGTCTATATCTTGGTAATGATGGATAATTACAGGACTTTTTCTTTTTAAAAAGCCCACCACACTGAATATTCAGTTAGGCTAATTATTGTATATAATTATAACAATAAAAAATTACTAATTTGCTATGTGTATTACATCTATCAATTAAAGGAAATAAGAGAAATTTTTTCTTTGACTATTACTATAGTGGATTTGAAGTTAGTAATAACTTATTCTAACTTTTTTATTTTATTTTATTTTATTCTTTATTATAATTCTTCTAAAACCTAATGCCAATACACACTGAGCTAATATATTACAGGTTAATTAAATAAAAATTCTGAGAAAACATCAACATATATCCTACTTTTGTGTGCCTTTTGCAAGGTTATTCTCTTAAATTCAGAAATTAATTTTATCCATTTAGTCCTACTATAGTAATAACAAAAATATCTTGCCCTTATACCATTCTTACCAAGAATCAGAAATTGCATTTCAATAATTTATGCAAAATATTTAACTTAAATGGCAGGACAATTATGAGAAGGAGAAAAGAGAAGGAAGAAGGAAGAAAGAAGAATTATTGAACTTACCGCTGGGAAAAAATAAAAATCTAAGAAAATATTCTTTGACTAAAATCATGTTTTGAGGATTTCAGAACCAATATTGTTAAAATTAAAGTCGAGCCAGGCATGGTGGCACATGCTTGTAATCCCAGCATTTGGGAGGCTGAGACCGGAGGATCCGGGTTCGCGGCCAGCCTCAGCTACCTAGTGAGGCACTCTGCAACTTAGTGAGACTCGGTTTCAAAATAAAGAATAAAAAAAAAAAAAAATAGGGCTGGGGGTGTAGCTCGGAGGTAGAATGCCCCTGAGTTCAATCCCTAGTACCGCAAAAAAAAAAAAAATTAAAGTCTACCATATTAACACATTCAAATACTTAAATTTTATGAAAGAGGTCAGAAGATAGCTTCGATGTAAGCATCTTTAGTGCTGCTCTATTTAACTTTTATTGCATGCTATAAATCCTTAAGACTAGTGGAAAGTCTGAAATGTTTTCATATATTTTAAGGTAGTAATGTTATAACTATGCACAGTTGTATTTATTTACTACTTAGAAAATTTAAAAATTACACAAATTCTATTGTGGATTAAAAAAACCTCCAAATATTTATATTTCTCACTTGCATATCAGGTTGCTCTCAGTTTTAAAGGGTATTTGTGAGAAGAGAAAAGATGAGAACTGAGGGAGAATTCTGCATTGTGTTTGAAACGTTGTATAAGTCTCTAATATCTAAAAAGTGAAAAATTAAAGAAAAATATAACTATTTGTTGCTAGGGTGTTATGAGATGAATTAGAGCAGTTGGACTGATTTCTACGTGTTATTCCTGATAAATTTTTATTGAAGCATTAGTTTTATTGCTATGCAAGTGAATTATAATATTTAACAGTGTGTTTTATTAAATTATGTACCATCATTTATTTTGATCAGTATGTAGTGGTATATTATGCATATGTGTATAAAAATAATGTTTCTATTTATTACAATGTATTGTGTATAAGGTGCTATTTAAGAGCTAGAATTCAAGCACTTTTACCCTCATTTATATCCAAATTTCTCTATTTTTCAGCGTAGATCTCATGGTTCAGGTCTATAGCTATTTATTTGCAAATACCCTGATCCTATTATTTCTGCCTCTGGCACACTTATCTAGCAACACTGTAACTCAGGTTATACTCAATCATCTTTCTATTCCATGGCTCTACCCAAGCAGTTGACTGCAGCTGGAACAAATTTCTTCATTGATGAGTTTGTCTCACCCTTCATGGTGAGAATGGCTGCCAATCAAATATTCCTGATGGGATAAAAATCTGGGACCCTCTTTCACTTAGACTCAACAGTTAATCCCCACTCTCTCCCTCTGGAATGCATGTGACTCCTCTCCCCTGTATGTTAAGTGCCACATTTCTCTATTCTCATTTAGAAGAACATTATACTCCTATTTTTTAAATTTTAATAGCCATTTCTATGTTTTTGTCTCCTGAAAACTTAATTTGTTTAATCAAACATTTTTGAGACTTTTTTTAGATGTTTTTCACCATTTTCTTTAAAATTTTCTGAGTCCTTTAGCTATGGCTAAAGGTTACATCTTGTAAACATTTTCACGAGTTTTCATTCATTCTTTCTTTTAATATTTCACTTTCATTGAAGTGCTATACTATTACATTTTCTGTAATTGCTGATGTATTTGGCTTAAATTAACCATTTTAAATTATTTTCTATTACATTCATTTGTTCTTTGATTTTTTATTCTTTTTGACTTCTGTTGGATTGCTTAGTACTCTTGCTTTTTCATCTACTCCTCTAATATAATTTTTTTACATATTTTTATCATTATTTAAGTAGTAATCACAAACTATAGTTGTCTCATTGTTGAGCCTTACCAAATAATGCTAGAAATTCAATTTCAACAAATGCATTATTGATGCTATAAATTTTATTGACATATTTATAAACCTCAGAAGATATTAACTTTAGGTTCTTATAGTCAATATTAATTTATATTTAATCTAATTAAACTTTATCAATGTGTTTCATTTGTTTTTATAGTTGTATGACTCTACATAAATACATTTAGTATCAGTTTACCAAACATCCTTTAAGATTTGTTACAGGGTAGGTCTGTAATACCAACTTCTCTAATACTGTTTCAAACTTGCCTTCAGTTTTTCCTTCATTTCCAGAGTGTGTTTTCACTACCTCAGGTTTTAATATCAGCAGCATTTTTTTTATTACTTTTCAATATTTTGTCAGTTCCTGTTGTTTAGTTGGCTTGCTGTAGGTTTCTATTGAGATTGAACCATGGTCTCCTTTGAAGTAGTGTATTGACTTTCCATAAGTGATTTTAATATGTTTTCTATTAATCTTCATTTGAGTGTGATACACCTAAATGAGGTTTTATTTCTGTTTAACTCAGTTTGGATTTTTTGAACTTCATGAATCTATTGGTGGTATTATTTATTTATTTCAGAAATATTTCATTTATTTTCTCTTTAAATATTCCTTCTGCTTCATTTCCTCTTTTTCTTCTTACTCTAGAACTCAAATTACAAATATATCAACATTTCATTATGTTCCACATTGTCTTATTCTGTCTTCTTAATCTATTACTTTTTTACCTGTATCAAACTAAATGTTTTGGTGGAATCTTCATTGAATATTCTAATCCTGTTTTCTGCTTTGTAAAATGAGTCCAATACTTAACTTCAAATATTATTTCTTTCAACTGCAAATTATATTTTTAAATATTATTTCTAGTTTTTCATGAAATTCTTGGATATCTTTTTAACTATAATTTGCTTGATCATGTTACCAATATTTGACATCTCTAGTTCCATTTCTATTGCATTTTTCTTTCTTTGTGCTTTTCTTGTGCCTTGTCATTTTTGAGGAGAAGTATTTAGATATTAAGGAAGAAGATATGTTTAAGCAAGGTAGGTGGTGCACTCCTGCAATCCCAGTACTTGGGAGGCTGAGGCAGGTGGATCACAGGTCAGAGCGCATTAACTTAGCTAGACCCTGTTTCAAATAAAAAATAAAATAGGACCAGGGGTATACCTCAGAGGAAGAATACCACTGGTTCAATCCAACATATATGTACAATATATATGTACTCTCTATATATAGAGAGAGTGTGTATGTGTGTTTATGTGTGTGTATATTTAACATTTGTCACTGTTTCTTCCTTAAAAGTGGTTAAATTTTCTTTTCATGGTTAAGAAAAAATTTATCTACCTCAAAGTTTTAGATGTAGTCTATTTGTTTCTAGAAGGCTTGTAAGTTTTTAAGCATACAATCTATCCCAAATTAATATTTTTGTATTTTATGAAGTTTATGCCTCTATTAATTTGCCACTATAT
This sequence comes from Graphiurus murinus, assembly GCA_004027655.1. Lineage (NCBI taxonomy): Eukaryota > Metazoa > Chordata > Mammalia > Rodentia > Gliridae > Graphiurus > Graphiurus murinus. The sequence continues at coordinate 15,959 of PVLC010016086.1, forward strand.
GCAGCAAACTGTTGGGAAATGAACTTTGCTGTACCCACTGACTTGCATTGACTCCTTTCTTAAAAATCAATTTACTGGCACGCATCAATCTATCAATTGACTTTCTCCTATTTCACTAATCTTTTTGTCTATGTTTACACTAGAGTCTCATTGACTTTAGTGATTTAACTTTATAATAAAATTATTGTAGAGTAGTATATATTATCTTTTATTTCAAGAACATTCTAGTTATCTGACATCTTTTGAATTTTCATATAAATTTTAGAATAAGCTTGTCAATTTCTACAGAACAGCTTCTAAGATTTGTTAATGTTTTTAATTCACAGGTTATAATTAGAGAGAAACAAGATAATATTAAGTCTTCCAATACAATTCTTATTATATGCCTTCCAATTTGCTTAGCTATTTTAAACTTTTCTCAATTATTCTATAATAAAATCTAGCACAGTTTTATTAAATTTACTTCTAGGCATTAATTTTGGCCTCATCTTAACTCTTTCTAGCTTTAATCTTAAGACAAAATATATAAAACAAGCCAATGTTCATCAATAGGAGAAGTAACTGTAGGGACCGCTCATGTCACCTGGCATTTGGCACTCACAGGCTTTGACCTTGCTTGGTCAAATATAACCTCTCCGACCTAGGGAAGCTGGTGGGTGGGTCAAGGGAAGGCCTACCTCCCTCCCCCAAGGCTACAGGTGAAGGCTAAGGTGATGAGATCTGCTCCCATTGGCTCCGCCTCCCCAGCTTCACCTCGCTACCTGACCTGCCCATATAATCTATTGTATGTTCCAATAAAGTTGAGTTCCTGCCCGCGGCGCTGCCTGACTGTTGACTGGACTCCCAGCCAGTGGTGGTTTTTTGGGGGGCTTCCCCGACTCCCCAGGGTGGTGGGCCGCTACAGTAATGAGCAAATTGTAATGTAAGCATATAATAAAATATGTCTTAGCAATAAAAATAAGCAAATTAGTAATGCAAAAATATGCATGCATGGGCAAATGATATGTTGAGAAAAAGAAGAGTGACACAAACTGTATTTTATATATAAAAAATTAATATATAATATGCTATTTATATATATATCTGTATGAACACATTTTCATAATGTATATTGTATATATGTGTATCACATATATGTGTGTGCGTTTGTGTCTGTGTGTGTGCGTGTATTGTGTCTGTTTCAAGAATACATAAAGCCAGCTAATGTGGATACAAATCACAGTAGTGCTTGCTTCTATTTGGGCAGGGGATTGCCTGGAAAGAAACACCAATGACCTTCCCAGATTGCTGGAAATATTTTGACTGTGGTATAACATGGATGTAGAAATTTGTCAAATCTCATCAAACTGCACACTTCTCTGCATTTTGCTAGAAATAATTATATAACAATGTAAGCATATACTTTATCTGAACAAAAAATTAAAATTAAAACATAGTTGAAAAGAGTCAAAATGGAAAAATGGAGAGCACAATAATCATTTATTCTAAATAATATAATCCAACCCTTGTGCATAAAAAGCTAATGGACCATTATCTTAAAATGTACCTGAGATTTGATTTGAAAAGTAAGACACATAGATGTGGAAATTACTTCTTTGTTTCTGACAGTTGTACTTACAGTTCTCAAGAGGCAGGAGGCATAGAAAAACACACATGTCCACATGGAGACATAGTAGTACTGTCAGTCAGGAGACAGAAGCAGTGAGTTAAAAAGTGGACAAGAGACTTTCTTATGTTTTTTTTCACAGGAAGGAACAGTTGGTAGAGGCAGGGTTGAAGGCTAAGCAGGTTTAAGATTGGTTAATTTGAATAATTTCAGTGGACCTCATGGTGTAGGGCTATCATGAATTGTCTGATACCTAAGGGCGCTTAGGGTAGAAGACTATATTGGTAGAAAGTGTAAAAGCCCTATAAGAATTTGCTAAAAGTACAGATTAATTATATAGATAGGCTTTGGGCTAGATGGTTTGCATAGAAAATGTACACTTTCAGGAAGTCATTTTCTTTCTTTAGGAATTACTAGCACTGGGAAAGGAAGGTTCTTCTAGGTAAGCAAGGCCACAAAATTTCAACTCATAATATAGAAAAGTAAAAATGTCGTTAATTCAAACATTATACTGTGCATAATACCTAGTTTTTTGTTTGTTTGTTTTTAAGATGGGTCTACATATCTGGAAACCAATGTTTCAAAATACAAGTAAAGGTCCTGGATATTATAGCTCTATGGTTTGAGGAAGAATATCTTTTATGGCCATCTGGCATCATGAAGGGAAATTTACCCAAACACATGATTGGAGGATATTTAGATTGCAACTTGAACCACATAGTTGTGAGAGAACAAAAACTATGGGAAATGTGCCTTCTCCAGAAGATATCCTTAAACCTCTTGCTATTTATAATACTATGTGAGAAGAAAGGAAAATAATTTCACATATGTGGATTCACTTTCCAATAATAGTGAATAAAATCTACTAAATGTGACATATTTTTCATCCAGTGGCTATTATAACTTATACTAAGTAATGGGACAGAATTCCCAGAAGGAAAACCAAATGTTATTATCTACAAGGAAACCTAACACTGCTCTCTGGGTTGCTTGTTTTCTTCAAAATCTAGCCTAAATTCCTCTCACCTTCAGCTGTCATATCTACAGGTTTTTCCTAGTAGTTTATTCTCAAATTTCACTCCTAAAGTCTAAGTGATCTTTTCAGGATTGGGATGTTGAATGCATCTATTTATTCAGCAAACTAAATAGGGGAGTACAAAGAGATGTCCAAAAGATCATTTGAGTTCCACACATATCCTACCCTTGCCTCTGTTTTAAAAAGTATACCCCAAGCCCTTCTAGTAATAAGAATGCATTACCCCTGCCAAGATGGTGACCCTTGCTTTGAATTTAACTCTGTATACAAAGGGTCCAGTAAGCCAGACAAAAGCTGTAGTTTCTTCCCTGGCAAAAGTATACCATATTTAGAGACCAGAATCTCCACCGTAGGGTCCATGTTTGGGGGGACTGGAAGCACAGAGTCTTTCAGAATATCCAGATATTTTTCTGGATATCAGAGCAGTGGTAAGTGGTACCACTGATTCTATTCTTTAGTTCATAGAACCACCTATTATTTCTACTGGGAACAGAGTACTATACATTGGTCTCTGATTTAGTGCATATATAGATCTTGAAATATGGCATCCCATTCTTGTAAGGAATAATCTCTGCTTTGGAGATATGTCTGAGCTTTCAAATATCTATTGTAATGTTGTATCAAGCCATCAGTTTTGTAATGGCATTGGTGTGACATAACAAGTGCTGTGTAGTCTGTTACTCAGATTCTATCTGGTGTGGAATTCAATGCTTGTGGATCAAGCATTCTCCAAAACTAGAGATAGTAATTCTTTCTGATACTCTGTAGGCAGGAAAGGTGACTATATCCTTGGAATAGGAATACATCTATATGTAATGAATCACTGGCATTTTCAGAAAGAGGAGGATTGTGCTGGGTATGGTGGTATACACCTGTAATCCCAGTAGTTGGAAGGCTGAGACAGGAGGGCTGCATATTTGAGGCCAGCCCCAGCTACTTAGCAAGACCCTAAGTAACATAGAACTTATTTCAAAATAAAAAAAATAAAATGGTTGGAGGATGTGTGTCAGAGGTAGAAGGACCCTGGGTTCAACACTCAGCACCCAAAAAAGTTTTGGGGGAAGAATGATAGAATGTCAATTCGTAGGCAAGTAGTCAGTTGATAAATAACTCCATAGAGAGGTTTAGCATTGGTTCCTTTGTAGATTTTGGTATCAAGACTCAGTCCTAGTTATTTCAGCTTTCAAAATATTATACATAGCTTCCAAATTATCCAACATGATCATTCAATTCATATGCCCAGTATGTTTGTTATGAAACAGGAAAGGACAAATGCTGGCTAAAATGGCCCAGTGGTTATCTGTATTTGTCTTAAAATGCTTCTTTCACAATTAATGCTTTATGTTGATGATTAATATATAATATAAAAAATCTTTAAATTTTATGTTAACACCCATACATTTTCCAGAAGCTTTATACCAGACGACTTTTTTGATTTTATTATTATAGAACATTTCTATCCAGGTCTTCAACAAAATACTTAAGGTATCAGCTTCTGTCTAGAGAATGATAGATTTTCTAACTTTGTTATATTTCTTCTTTCAAGCAAAGTGTATAAGCAGCTAAAATGCTCATAATTCCATTTATTTGGATGATTTTCCTTCACTCTGTCCGTCAAGACCCACCTTGAGTATACTGTAGTGTAGCTGCTGTATATTTATGGCTCATATCCATATACTGAGGTTACTGATCCATAAACCAATTTTGGTCCCTTTTTTCTTCTTCTCTTGTAATGGAACATAAATGACACCTTTCTCTAAACATACAGACACAAGTGTGTATAGTTGCTACTATGTGAGATCATACAGGTGTCTAGGCTACCTGATTAATGAGCTGACCCCACAGCCTGTTCATTCTCTCTGGTTCTATTTTTGCCCAATTTATAACATAAAAATTTTCCCTTAGGATAGACAGCTCTTTGGCCTATGCAACTTTATGACTTGTCAGATTAAAACAAAAAATGTTCTAACTTTTTAATAAGCATTCCTGGATTCTTGGCTACAAAAATGTAATGACCAAGATTTCCATCTTTGTTGGTGTCCAGTAACATTCCAGAAGCTATTTTAAGAGGGAGGAAAGTAACTCTTCACTACACATAGCATAACCTTGCTCCATTATTCAGGGACCTACAATGTGGTTTTCAAGGTGTGATTTTTTTTTTTTTCCCATCAACTACTCCAACATGGTATGGTATATTTGAAAGTTTGAAGGTAGTGGGAGCGCTGCTGCTTGGGAATCCATATTGCTTATCATGTTCTCCATCCTGCTAGGTACCTATTGCTTGCCCATCTAAGTCATCATGATTCTGCTAATGCAATGAGCCAGTGTAGTGCTCTGCAATTTCACTAGATAACTCAAATATGGTTGGACATAATTTAGCAGAGAATGAGTCAGAGGTTAAGCAAAGAATAGCTAATACTCTGGAGATTATTAATTTCTTCTAACAATGATACTACATCTGTTATGGAGGCAGTAAGAAATATTATTTAGTTGAGCTTGTGTTAGTCTATAGTCATTTCTCATGCCTCTTTTATTATCCTAGTCATAGACAATTACAAATTTACTCAATCTCTGGGGTTTTTTATACTAAACATTTCATATGAATGGAATCATACAATATATGTTTTTTGTGAAGGATTATTTTCATAGAGTCAGCCTCATCAATATTATTATACTACACAAAATTATATTATTTATATTATATTATATATTATTATATTAGAACTTCACTCCTTTTAGTTTATTGATAAATAATAGTCCATTGTGTGGATGCACTTGATTTCTTTTACCCATCTATTTATTCACAGAAAATTAGGTTATTTCCTGGTAGGAAACGACCTAAGACAGGCACAATCCTTCATGCATTTTATTTTATTTATTTATTTATTTATTTATTTATTTATTTATTTGCGGTACTGGGGATTGAACTCAGAGGCATTCTACCTCCGAGCTACACCCCCAGCCCTATTTTTTATTATTTATTTTGAAACCGAGTCTCACTAAGTTGTGGAGTGCCTCACTAGGTAGCTGAGGCTGGCCGCGAACCTGGATCCTCTGGTCTCAGCCTCCCGAATGCTGGGATTACAAGCGTGCGCCACCACGCCCGGCTCCTTCCTGCATTTTAAAATAAAAACAGGGGAGTTGTGGGAGCCCAGCTGGGCCCTTTCCCCCATGGCAGTTGCTATCTGCATATATGAGTAATTATACCGACTCTTCTGCTATGGCTACCTTGGCGTCTCAAAGTCTGGAGATTGCACCTAGGATGCGTAGATGAAAGACCCCTCCACTTCTTAGAAAGTAAATATATGACCCTAAAGCATTATGGTTTTATGACTCTAGAAAGCTTGCTTTACCAGGCTATATTAAGAATGTGGGCTATACGTGTAAAACGAAGAAGTGGTGCTATTTGTGTTCTGACAATGATTGATATGTCATAAATGTCTATGTAACCCTGTTGTACTCAAGAAACGTATAAAAATCCGTGCTGGAAAAAAAAACAAAACAAAAACAAATATATCAGGTAGAAATCCAAATTCATTCTTCTGCATGTGAATATCCAGGCATCCAGTACCATTTATTAAGAAGACTTTCTGCTGGGAGTGGTGGCACACGCTTGTAATCCCAGCATTTGGGAGGCTGAGACCAGAGGATCCTAGTTCGCGGCCAGCCTCAGCAACCTAGTGAGGCACTCTCCAACTTAGTGAGACCCTGTTTCAAAATAAAGAATAAAAAATTAGGGCTGGGGGTGTAGCTCGGAGTGAGAATGCCCCTGAGTTCAATCCCCAGTACTGCAAAAAAAAAAAAAAGACTATTCCTTTCCACATTGAATGGTCTTGGTAACCTTGTAGAAAAGCAATTGATCATAGATGTATGAATTTATTTCCTGGCTATCAATTTAATCCAATTGGTCCATATATCTAGCCTCATGCCAGTATCACATTGTTTTGAGTATTGTATCTGTGTAGCAAGATTTGAAATCAGGAAATATGAGTCATCTAACTTTGTTATTCTTTTTCAAGGTTGCTTTGGTTACTCTGTGTCCCTTGCAATTTCTTATGAATTGTAACATTGGCATATCAATTTTCTCAGGGGAAAATGCAAATACAGTTGCACATTTAATAGTGATTGTGTTGGATCTACAGATTAAGTTGGGGAGTATTGCCATCTTAATAATACCAAATCTTTTGGTTCATAAACACAGGATGTCTTCCCATTTATTTGCATCTTCTTTGATTTCTTTTAGCAATATTCTTATTTTTAGTGTATCAGACTTGTACATCATTTGTTAAATTTATCCCACATATTTTATCCTACATGATGTTATGATAAATAAAATTGATTTCTTAAAAAAATAGGTTATTACAACCTTACTCTCTTATGAATAATGTTGTTCTGAATGTTAGTGCACACGTTTTTATTCGGACTTACACTTTCATTTGTTTTGGTTACTAAAAAGTGGAATTTCTATATTATATGGTAATTCAAAGTACAGTATTTTGAGCAACTACCAAACTACTTTCCAAAGAATTGCTTCATCATTCTACAATCCCATCAGCTATGTATGAAGGTTCTAGGTTCTCCAAATCTTTACCAGCCATTTGTTATTGTCTTGATTTGCTGCATCTCAGTGGGTATGAAGTAGCATCATACTATAGTTTTGGTTTGTATTGTCCTAATGACTAACAGTATTAGAAATATTTGTGTGTGCTTACTGACCATTTGTATATATTCTTTAGAGAAATGTCTATTCAAATTATTTTCCCTCTTTTATATTTTGGTGATTTGCTTTTTATTTTTGAGTTCAAGAGTTCCTTATATTCTGCATGTTAGTCCTTTCTCAGATATGCTGATTTGCAAATATTTTGTCCCACTCTGTGAATTGGTTTTTTGCTTTCTTTGTGGTTTCCTTTGAAGCACAATTGTTTTCATGAAGTTTAATTTACATGGGTTTTATTTTTAATTGTATTTTGGTATCAAATTTATGAAATCATTGCCCAATTTAAGGTCACAAAGATTTAATCCAATGTTTTGTTTTGTGATACTGGGTATTGAACCCAGGAACATTCTACTTCTGAACAATATCTCAGCCCTCCCCCCTTTTTAGATTCAATAAACATTTATTGAAAATAATTAAGTACTATTTAGGTATTGTGATTCATTCTAATAAAATAAGCTAGTCTTACAAATAAAACAAAACTTCTTGTTCTGAATAAAAAACTTGTTCCTATTCTTACAAGATTGGTTTCTCAATCAGATCAGATGAAATGTCATTTCCACCAGAACACCCATCACCCCTTTTTCTTGCTTCATAGCAACCTGTTAACAATTTACAGTCCATTTTAATTTGTTTTGTTTTGGAACAGGGTTTCTCTAGGTTGGTGATAATCTCACTCTTTGCTGAGGCTGTCTTCAAACCTGTGTTCCTCCTGCCTCAACCTCCCAAATCCTAAGATTCAGGCAAGCACCACCATGCCTGGCTCCAGTGTCTTTCTTAATCCTACGAGTTTTAGAATTGTACTCCTTACATTAACTCCATTTGAGTTAATTTTTACATAAAATTTTGAATAGGGGTCTAAATTCTATCTTTGAATACAATTATCCAATTGCCATAATTTATTTATTGAAAATATTAGTCATTATTTCATTGAATTCCCTAAAAAAATTATCAAATTCAATCTATTTAATGAATCCTCAGTAAACTACATGCTATCTGTAGGAAAAGTCCATTTTATAAATTTGTATAACTTAGCTTAATAGATTGTTTAGCATATTTGGTGTTTTTCGTCTGTGGTCTTTCCAAAAGAAAAGCAAACTTATAGTAGCTTACAGGAAATATGTAAGATACAAGAGATTATTTCTGGTCTCTTAATTCTATTACATGTATCTGTATAAGTATACTTATACCAGTTCCACACTCTCTTTACTACTATAGTTTGTTGTTTGTCGTAGTGTTTAAAATCATGAAATGTAACTGCTCTAACTTCATTTTTTCTCTTTTTCTTCCTAAGATTGTTTTGGCTACCTGAATCTCTAGCATTTCCATAAATATTATAGTTAAAGATTTCTTTTCAAAGCAGACAAACAAAAAATAGCTGTGATTTCAATTGGAATTGCCTTGAATTGTAGATTAATCTTAAGAACAGTGTGATCTTTATAGTATTGTCTTCTAATCGATGACAGTGGGATATATTTCCATTTATAAAGATGTATTAAAATCTTTTGAATAATATTTTACAAGTTTTAGTGTAAATGTCTTGTATTTCAAAAGAATTACATATTTTGTTTCATTATCATTATAAATGTAATTATTTTGTTAATTTAAGTCCTATTATTAATTATTAGCACATAAAATGCAATTGATTTTACTGAACTTATATCCTGTTTGCTATATTCAATTATTTTAATTTTTCTGATAATTTTTACTGTACTTTTGTAATTTTCTGTGCCCAAGCATATGACAATTGCATAATTTCCCTGGTTACTATCGCAAATGCAATATTGAATACAAGTAGTGAAAACAGACATCCTTATTTTGTTTCAATCTTAGAGGGGGCATTCATTTCAGTGTTAAATATGATATTAGCTGTGAAATTTTATAGGTACCCTTTTTTAGGGCAAGAAAATTCTTTTCTATTGCCAGTTTATTGAGTATTTTTATCACAAAAGAGTGTTGCATCTTTCACATATTTTCTCAATATCTCTTTGCTGTCCATTTTTAAAGCATTCATTGCACCTTGTAGCTCTTCCCTGTATCTAAATGTTATTAGCTACTTTTGTATATGCAACCTGATGTACCTACCTGAATTACTGCTAATCATCATCCACATTTATAGATGAATTTGTTTCAGATTTACATAGATCATTGACTAAAATTCAATCATTTTCATTATTTGCTCAACTCGTATTATGGCCCAAAGGGTCTTAATGACAGAAGATTCAGTCTTCCTTGAATCCAGATGGATTTAACACATTTTAATAGTGAACACTGTAACAGAAGAAAACCCTGGCCCCATCAGAGCAGTTTCAGAGGATATCAAATGATAAATGTCAATTTAATAACATATCCAGTCTTGCAGGGTACACGTTGGACCTACTTAGAGAACATGTATAACTTTGGAAGAATGTTCTTATGTAATTCATATCCAGTCGCCCTCTCTCTGGGACCACTTATTCCCCACTAGTCTTTCACTCTTCACCATCTAATTTCAACTTTTCCTTTAGTTATCAGTTTAAATGCCATTTCCTCAAGTAGCTCTTCCCTAGTGATTCAATCTTAATAAAATTTACCATGTTGCTTTTATATAGAAATACTTTATAGTAAACTATTTCTTAACTTTCATGCACTTATTGCAATTTGTAAATATTTACAAAAAGTAGAATTGAAAAATGAATAGATTCAAGGACTAGAAAAGCTTAAACACCAACTCTGCTACTTGTTATATTATGATCTTAGACAAGAGATCTAACATTTCTGTGCTTCAGTTTCCTCATCCGGTAAGAGAGAATAGACAGTACGTTCTTTTCAATATTGTTGTGAGTTTGTATAAATACTGATAGATATACAAACAATGGAATTCTACTCAGCAATAAAGAAGAAAAATTGTGTCATTTGCAAGAAAATCGATGGACTTGGAGAATATTATGTTAAGTGAGATTAGCCAGTCCAGAAAGTGAAGGGCCATATGTTTTCTCTAACATATAGAAGCTTGGGAGTAATCAGAACACAAAGGGAACTTTAAGTAACGGAGGAGCAACCCCAGTAGATTGAGGGAAGTGGTCAAGGGTAGTGTAGAGGGAGAGGGAGAATTAAGGAAGGAATCACTTACACTGACATTGTGTACATATGTGAGAATACCAACTCCAGTCTCAATCAGTCTCAATATCATGTATGGCGAAGAGGAGGATTGGGGAGGGAACCAGGAGAAAGCCCACCAAGTGCTGTATGCGTGTTTGTTACTATCACTTTGAAATACATTATAATATGATACTATAATGCATAAATAAAGTATAAAAATTACTGAAAAAAGGAAGCCACAAGTTTTTGGTATTCAGTGAGTATTGCTGTACTAACCATCATCTTTGAATACATTTGGGAAATATGTCACCTTGAGGAACACTTAGTCTGGCTGTGAGATTGGTCAACTGAACACAGGATGCATTTTTGTCCCAACATGTCCCTTGGTGGTGCACTAGCAGTACAGGTCTTGAACAAGCATAATGCCAATTGCTTGCTATTCTCGTCTCCTTTCCTTTATCTCATTTTCAGGAAGAATTTGTTCATTAGGAACTTGAATATTTAAAAACAAAAGTGGTATGCCATTATGTATCCTCTCTCATCCTCTCATTCTTATAATTCTGTGGAATATTATTTCTAAATATTATTTCTGGCTTCCCCAATGCTGCTTTATATTTCAGATGTTTCCAGCATTTTGCAATGCTTCAAGGAGATAATTATTTCAGGTAATGGACACCTATTTTAGAATAAATCATAGCAATGAATAACAGTTGATTCTACTTTTACATTTAAGAATGTAAGTGTCTATGCCTTTAAAGTAACAAAGTTCCAGAGAGTGAATTTATAAACCTCACTTAACACCTGCCTAAAGAATGTGGCCATAAACCACTTTGAAGGTAATCTCCATTATCCATTTTAGCTTAGTTTCGGTGATGTGGATACAATACTTAGATTTTTTGAAGCTTTCAGCTTTTTCTTCATCCTGTCATTTAGAATTCCATCAAAAATTTCTTTCCAAGAAGTCAAAAGAGCTTATGCCATGTGTACTTTGATGCAACATTTCATTTCCCATATTAATTAGATAGTTGAAAGTTAAGAGATAATATATCTTAATCTATAAAAATTATTTTATACTAGTTATTAAATGGGTATTTCCCTCAGTGTACTTATTTGTAGAATATATGTGTATATGCATATGTATGCCCTGTATATACATATTTTAAAAATCAGTTGTAAGATACATGTATAAAGCACATGAAAAAACAATCAGCATGTGTTTATTATGCATGAAGGTTTGGCTTCATTTTTCAGCACCAAAACAAGCAAATAAATCAAAATTATCCATTATTTTATTTCAAGTTTAAGTTATTAAAATATTTTCCGCTAAGCTGGGTATAGTGGTATATGCCTATAGTCTGCGTTACACAGGAAGCTGAGGCAGGAGAATTTCTTCATCCCAGGAGTTTAAGGCCCAATGGGAAGATAGTAAGACTGTCTAAAACAAAACAACCCATAAATGCCAAAACAATATTATCCAACTTAGTGCTTATGGTAAACTGTGACCTCACAGTTTACCATAAGCACTAAGTAATGCAATTTCCTTTTATATTAATTTGAGATGTTTTGATATTTGATAAATGTGCATTTTAATCACATAGTGACTTGAGGTCAAGGAATTATTGATAAGTGCTACAACATAGTTTAGGAAAAACAAAGAAGGAGCATATCAGAATGTTTCCTCTGCAGAAATACAAGAATCCAATAAAAGGGAAGCCAACAAGTATAATTTTTATTAATTATCAGTTGCCATAACCTGATTATTTTTCCATGATGAATTTACACAAAAGCAAAAACTCATTGTTTGATAAATTTTAGCTATAGTTCCATGTTTGTACTTCAGCCCTCTTCAATAAAGGAAGAGATTATATTTACTAGTTCCATTAAAGCAGACGTCCTGCTAAGATTAATTAATATAGAAGGAAGTTGTTACCTTTATAATCTGAGTTTGCTAAAATATGTTTTCTATAATCCAAATTTCTCTTGCATTGTGCATATTCATAGACATAAATATTACCATATACCTTCTTGGGAAATTAAAGTAGCTACAACTGTAAATAAATATGATCAGTTTTAAATATTAGAAACACTCGTTTAGAATTTGTCCCTTCATCCAGGATACAAAATATCTTTCACATATTTACAGAGTATGTTAAAACAAAAGGATTTTAATATTCATGAAGTTTCTGGTATTTTTGCTAGGCTTAAGACAATAACCACTAAAAGTAAAGAATAAAATTCTATAAAAAATTATCAATTTTATTCAATAGCATATATTACCTGGATATTTATTATGAATTTGATATGTTCTAAACATTGTGTTATATACTAGAGATACAGAGATAAAAGATACAGGGTGCATGTATTTTACTGGGGATATAAGTAAAGATAAATAATTATATTCCACCTGATAGGTGGTGTAATGGAGATAAGAAGACAGCTCGTTAAAATGGGCTAAAGAAGAATTTATTTATCAGAAAGGAGACTTTCTAGGGGTAGAAAAAATTCGAGCTAAAGATATATGAGAGAGGGAGGAAAAATATTTCAGTCAAAGAGAAATGTGTTTATGAAGATAATTATTTGGCACTTTAAATATCTAAATAGTTCTGCTTCTTGGAAGATGAGAGCAGAGAGAGAAAAAGGTGGCAGGCATTGATCTGGATGGAGTCCTGAGAATACTCTGTGCTATAAAAGGAAGTTGTGCTACCTTCCTGAAGGCAACAGAAGTCAGTGACAACATCTTTGTGTGTTTTGCTTTGAGAAATACTAATCAGACCAATATGTGGACAACAAATTAATGGGGGAACCAAGCTAAAGTGATAAAGAGGAATATATATTATTTAGGTAGTATACGTAATATATGTGATGATTTAATACAAGCCAGTGGCCCTAGAGGCTACCCCACAGAGTGAAAGATATAATTTCATCTGAACTTCGTGCCTACTTGGGGGATGGAAGGAGAACCAGTGAGTTAATGAAGATCTATAAAATGAATATAAAGTGAAGACTTGTGGAGTGGAGTTAGTGCATTTGATTACTGAGCAATTGATTTTGAAGTACACGTGAGATGTCCAAATGGAGATACCCTTATGTTATGAACTAACATGTGTCCCCCCCAAATTCAAATGTTGAAGTCTTAATTCCAAATTTCATGGTATTAGAGAGGGAGGAACCTTTGAGAGCTAATTGGATTTAGTGTTCCTGAGGGTAAGGCCCTCATCAAAGGATTGCCCCTATGACAAGAGACCCAAGAACTTGCTTCCCCATTGTCTTTCTATCAACACACAGGCAGGAAGGAGCCTGTGAGCACACAGTTAGAAAGAAAGCATTTGCAAACAGAAATAAAACAGGGGAACTAAATGAACCAGCATATTGATTTCAAACTCACCAGCCTCCAGAACAGGAGAAATAAATTTCTCTTACTTAAGCTATTCAATCTGTAGTATTTTGACTTGGTAACCTGAGGAATCTAAGACACCCCTCTGGGGTTACTATAGATTTGTTCATTCAATTCCATCCCATGATCATTTCATGGTGAGGTTGTAAAACGAGATGGTACATTCTTGAAAGCCCCTTAAGGTTAAGGTTTGGGGTCATAATTAGATTTTACCAATTAGAAGATGCACTGTGTGAAATTTGAAAGGAATAAGTGAGATCAAACTCTCTTTTCTTCACCATTTGTGTATTTCTAAGAAAAAAATAAGTCATGGAAATGTGATTTTTTTTTCCTGAAACAATTTCCAGGGCCTAATTCTACCTTTACTACATGTGCAAAAGCAGAATCTTTATTTTTTTTCTCTAATCCTGAGCTCTGAGTGCACATTCTCAAGCTTCTTTGGGTGTCAAGAGGTGGTGCAGCACTGGCATCTGTATTTTCTTGTTACATGTGTAGTATTAGTGGCAGCCTGAGAGAAATCATTCCTTGACTGCTCTGGGAGTTATTTAGACACTCTGCATAGATTGCTCCATCAATTCTCCCAGAAGTTTGTGAATACTAATCATCTTGTAATAAATCACATTCCGCATAAAACACTTACCATAAGTAGACATATGAGCCAGACTGGAGGCACACACCTGTAGTCCCAGTGCTTGAGAGGCTGAGACAAGAAGATTGTAGGTTCTAGGCCAGTGAGTGGCAGCTTATTGAGACCCTGTTTCAAAAGATAAAATAATATAATTACAAAATACCAATAAAAATACAAAAAGAAGCAATAAATGGGAATATCAGAAGTGACAATAAATAAATTATTAATTAAAAGGTAGGGTTTCTCTGGGTTCAATCTCCAGTACCACACACACACACACACACACACACACATACACAATATATACATATATATATATATATATATATCATACAAATATAAAATACAAATGTTCCATTTCTTTCTTCCCTGAAACCATTAGCAAGAGCTAACATTTATTGAAGATTTACTATGCAAGACACTATTATAGATGTTATACATATATTAACATATTCATCATCTCAACAGTAGCAGTAATGAGATATTATTTTTAACTCATGCTTTGTCAATGAGGAAATTTAGACACGATAAATAACTTGTCTAACCACACCCAACAGTGAATGTTAAAGCTAGAAAATAGCCTAGGCTGGTAGCTTCTGAGCCTTTTCTTTGCCCCTGCAATATATTCCCAGGAGATTAAATATTTTATAAATATTCTAAGTGTATTTCAGGGACAAGTTTAAGTGGAAAACGCTAATACTTGAGTCATCAGCATATGGATGATATTTCAAAACATAGAAAAGAAATGAGATAAACCAGGATTTATAGCACATAAAATAAAAAGAGCAAAAAAGGAGACCCTTACAGTATACCAATGTTTAAGAGATAAAATAAAGATAGGAAAACTTTAAAGGGATGAATAAAAACAACCCAATAATAAAGTGTTACAGAAATCAAGAGACAAGTAGCTCTTAAACTTAAAGACCTAATGCTAGAGTTGAGGAAGGTAATTTTTACATCAATATCAATGGAAGAAAGGTCTTAATGATACTTGAAATGGAAGTTTCCATGAAGAAGTAGAAGAATAAAGAAAAATAATGCTGTAAGATGAAAATAGAGAGGGGGAATTTGTAGAAAATTAAAAGTCTTCTTTTTGAAGCTTGGTGGGATTGGAGCTTGGTAGAAAAGAAGTACAATACAAAACTAGTTATATATATAAACATAAATATGTAGCATAGAAACTATGATATGAAAGGCAAGGGAAATAAATTTGCAAACATTCTGAAAAGATAGGGTAGAAATTTGAAGATGCAGAAAGAACAGGAAAAAGTAATAAGTAGAAGTCTCAGAGGAGATGAGAGCAAGTATAAACTATAATATATGCAGATATGTTTACCTTTAATGTAAGAGGAAGGAATCAAATCTTCCCCTGAAGTCCATAAAAACAAGGTAGAAAGAATAAGTATTCTCATAGTCTAACGAGGAAAATGGGAGGACAGAAAGCTAAAGCATATCAGTGAATTCTGACACAACTGCTGTAGTAATGGGAAAGGAAGATAATCAGTGACACATGAAGATCTTCAAAACACTAAGTGATGTATGTTTATATCATTTTGAATCTCACTTATCTATAATTTCATTGCACCAATAATAATATTTAAAAAAATCTCCATTTAACAAGATCCTGTTAGGCCTGGAGACCAGATTTTTGAATGAAGCAAGGTACTAATTTGGATGATTGACACTCAAGGAGATGTTGAGAGTATTATCTGGTGAGTGGATTAAAAATAAATTATGGAAATGAAGCTGTTGAATAGCAAATCCAGGAAGCATCTTGCCATTTGAGAAAAATAAGTTTTTGCACAAGAGACTGAAAATACTGATAAGCCAGGAGAACAACAACAAAACTTAGAAAAGCATGAGAAATAATTTGAAAGAACTTGTGGCCAAAGAGTGGATGATGACAATGTCAAGGGCTGAGTAGGAGAAATTAGTGGTGTGCGAAGACTAGAGATAAAAGGCTGTAATATGATAAAAGACAAATAATTATATAAAGTTTACACACTAACAATGCATATCTATGGTGAAGTCATGTGAAAAGTAGCTATAGACTATCCTAATTATCAAGATTTAAAGGTGATAAATTAGGAGACTGGTAAATAAGGTGAAAATTGATACAGGATGGGTTGACCAATGGCCTGAGCTTTCATATGTGTAAGACATTCACAGGGTGTGTCTTGGTCAACCTTCCCCCTGTTGTGACCCAATAAGGTTTGCCGCATACAACTTAGAGATGGGAAGATTTATTTGCTCACAGTTTTTGGAGATTTTAGAAGTTTGGTCTGTATAAGGCCAGGTCTCAGGAGCTCAGGGCATGGCAGCAGGAGGCAAGGAGAGGGAAAGAGCAAGGCTCCACTCTCACATGGCGGAGGCCGGAAGCAAAAAAACAGCAAAGGGAGGAAAGAACCATATATAATCCCAAGGCTACAACCCGAGGGACCCATCCTTAGCAACTAAGCCCCCTTCCATCATTGCTACCTTGTTTCTATTAGGGTTAGGGGGACATTCTAAATCCAAAACTTCACACTCTGACCCCTTAAAACTCATGGCCACCTCACAATGCAAAATGCATTTAGTTCATCTCCAAGAGTTCCCATAGTTTTAACAGTTCCAGCATCACTCAAAAGTCCAAAGTCCAAGATCTCCTCTGAGACTCAAGGTAAACTCTTCACAGTGAACTGCTTTAAAAACACAAAGCAAGTTACATTCATCCAATGTACAATGGCTCAGAGTAGATATTTACATTTCAAAAGGGAGAAATAGGGCCATAAAAAGAAGAAATGGGACCAAAAGAGCATTGAAATCCAGCAGGGCAAGCGTTTGATCCTGCAGCTCCACTTCTAGCATCCAGGGCACATGATGGCGAAATGTGGTCTCCAAGGGACCTTGGCAGCTCTGCCAATAGGGCCTCATTGATTGCCATGGGTGGCATACTGGCTCTTCTATCCTGTTTCCATGGCTCACAGCTTGCAGCCTTTCTTCTCGGTTTGTTTCACGTTTCTGGCATCTCTAATGCTCAGAGATTTTTCTTTCAACCTTGGCTTCACTCTCATAACTTCACAAATTGCTCCACGTGAGCCTTATTGCAGGAATTCAGACCCTGCCACAAGTTGCCTGACTTTCCAGGCCTTCCTTTGAAATCTGGGAGTAAGCCTTCTTGACGCCCATTTTTCACCAAACCTAGTATTATGTGAGCACTGAGATTTACTGCCAGCAAGAAAGGTAGTCATGCCCTCTTAAACACTGCCACTGCCTTTTTCAATCACAGCTACTGGGATACCTCCATCCAGGCCACATTGGGCCCAACTCTATTAGGCTCACCACTGGGCCCTCTTCCAGCTGGGCTGCCACTGGCCCTGCCTTCATCATGGCCACTGTTGGTTCTGCTTGCATCATGGCCACCACTTCCTCCTTCCTTTCCTTTAGTCCATCCTACTTTCTTCCACAACCTCATCTCCCTAGGTCCTATTTTTACACATGCCTTTCTGGTCAAAATACAAATCTATAAAGCCTCTCTGCTCTACTTCCTGCTCCTGAAACTCAGAGTGCAATTCACTGAATGCAAACATAATATCTATAATGCAGCTTGGATACTTTTCTGTTTTGAGATTTTCTCCATCAGCTTAATCAAACCATCATCTTTAAATGTGGCCTCATGCAGAGTTTCAGGATGCAGGCAACGTGCTGATAACTTCTTTGCCAGAAAATAATACCTGTGACCTCCACTCCATTTTCCTATAGAGTCTTTTTTTGCCCTCTGAAATAGAGCACAGTCTCTACTACCCACTTTTCTAGCCACATACTGGCCCTTCCAACTTCCTTTCAAAAGCCAATTCCAAAGACTCACATTTAGTCCCTATATTCAGGTACCTTATTCTTTGGTACCAGTCTCTGTCTCAGTCAACATTGTCAATGCTGTGACTCAATATGCCTGATCACACACAACTTAGAGGAAAGAAAATTTATTTGCTCAGAGTTTTTGGAAATTTTAGTGGTTTGGTTCATGTTAGGCTGGGTCTGAGGAACTCAGGGGATGGTGTTGGGAAGCAGAGGGAGGGAGAGAGCAAGGCTCTGCTGTAGCATGGTGGAAGCTAGAAGCAGAGAACCATTAAGGAGAGGAGAGAACCAAATTAATCCTCAAGGCCAGCCCCCAGAGATCCCTTATTGGCAGCCCAGATCCACTTCCAACACTGCTACCTTTTTTTTTTTTTTTTTTTTTTTTATGAGTGCTAGGGAAATATTGTAAATCCAAACCATTACAGTGGGAAAGCAGTGGTGGAGAATTATGGAAAATTTATTTCTTAGTTATTATTTTTGAACTAAGGAAAGATTAGTAGAGTGACTGGATAAAATAATCTTAGAGGAAAGTTGATTCCAGTTAAAGACATAATATCTCTGGAGAATATTGAGATGCAAAATAAAAAAAAAAAAAGAGGGTGGGTGATTGCTTCCATAGACTGTATAGAATTGTTGGAACAGTATACAGGACAAAATTTAGATAGGCTTAGAGAAAGACAGGACTTAAATATGTGGAGTTTAAGCTAAGTCTGTGACTCTAAGAACCTAGAGTGGATTTAGCTTCAGGCAGTCAGCCATATAGGCAAATATCTGATACATAGAGGAATAAGCTAGTGTAAATTTCTAAATGAATGCTAGTACATTTTTTTAAGTGCATTTGGCTAGCAAGTTGAGTTTTTGTTTTTGTCATTGTTTTTTGTTTGTTTTGTCTTTTGATAAATTGCAGGAGTACACTCTAAAACTTTACTGAGGATAGCATATGTGGAGAAATTGTTACAATTCTTTCAAAGAAGATAGATCCCAGGACTTCTGAACAAGGTTAGGTATTTTTTGCATATTTGCTGAATGAAAAATATTATACCTTCCTGCTCCAGGGTAGTAATAGAATATCAGTCTCTTGTTAAAGTATTGGCTAAAGCATGATTGTATTGGACTGTTCATGAGATTTAATCACACCATTGTGAGGACCAACAACCTTCAGTAGAGAAGAGAATTCAATTCTGAGTCCTTTCTTACATTGCCTAAATTCCTGGAAAAGTTACTGAAAGCAGATGTACTATTTTCTGCACAGAAGCAATGAGATAAGCATTAGTTAAGGTTGCTGACTTAGAGATTGATGGTGATTTTTTTTCAAGAAATGATACTGTATGTATTGATCTTAAACCAATGTAAACATTTTATCTATTAGATATAAAACTGAAAATAATGTATATTTTACTATGTTGGAAATAACAGAGGCTTTGACCTAAAGCAAAGCTGGATTTAATCTCCCAAGTGTGACATATTGGTCCTCTAATATAGTAAAATTTATGTTGCATCTTGA
Organism: Graphiurus murinus; assembly: GCA_004027655.1. Classification (NCBI taxonomy): domain Eukaryota; kingdom Metazoa; phylum Chordata; class Mammalia; order Rodentia; family Gliridae; genus Graphiurus; species Graphiurus murinus. The sequence goes on from PVLC010016086.1 coordinate 35,759, forward strand.
ATTTTTCAGTTATATGTAAAATGGAGGTAATAAAATTATTCTGAAAAAAGTGACTAGTAGTTTTTCTGAAATATTGTAGGACTCAGTGCATTGTGAACATCTTCTAAAATTGGATTGTAAAATAACCAATCATGTAAAATTTGATTTAACATACCACAATATCATAATGTGCAATATAAAATTCATATCATATTTTTATTGCTCCTAACCTTTTGTGTGTGATAAAACACAATTAATGAATTTACTTCTTTCTTTCTTCATCTTTTTTTCTTT